>VZTT01064289.1:1454-15243 GCA_013400855.1 Buphagus erythrorhynchus | reverse complement strand
ATGGTGGTAGTAGTCTGCTCTTGTAATCAAGGCTAAGATCCATCAAGTGTCGTCGCTGCAGCAGCTCCTTTCAAGCTCCAGAGCAGCTCAGGTTTCTGGGCCTTTTCTGAAGTTCAGTGCCCTTGTAGCAGCAGTGGCTCGGTGGCTGAAAATATCTTCAGCTCCTTCTTAAAAGGCAATTTGCAATTCCCATGGAAACATGGTCACAGCAGCCATTGTATGAGAAATCACTCAGGCTCCATACAGTGCCATGATGTCTTATTGATCCACGAGCACTATTGAAAAAAGGACGTAAGGAAGGAAGGAAAGAGGAGAAATTGTCAGTGACATATGTGCATATGAAAAGAGCAAGGGAGGAAGGTGGAAATGAGGATTTGCAACAGTCAGAGTCTTACTGTGCTGGCATTCAGAAGAGCAAACGAAATGTTGGTGACTAGAACAAGCCCTGGATATGGGCACACACACTGCAGAATGTTTTGACGGGTCTGAGGCTGCTCGTTGGACCATCATTTTAAAGGTTGCTAAAAAACAGGTGGCTTTGTATAACCAGCTCAAAATGGCATTAAATGAACAAACTCTTAGATTCTTACTCCTTTTTTTTTTACTGTTTTTTTCTTTTTCTTCCCTTTCAAACTACAAGGACATTTCCTTAGAAAATGCTGGAGGAAAGCCTACTGATAACTCAAAAGGTAAAATAACATATGAGTTATTAAAAGGTCTTTTCACAGAAGTGGGATTAATTTCCATATCCCTTAGGAATCCCTGCACATGCTGTTATCACAAAAATGGCATTTTGGTGGGTGGGTTGAAAATTAGTTAATAAAATTAAATTTAAAAATTATTGGGCTGTAGTTCAGGAGAGCTAGCCAACACACTTTAAAAGGATAAAGTGCCTAAGAAAGTCAAAGCAAAATCTGTAGTCTGTTTTTCATCTGAAGATATTATTTAATCCATTTTTGTACTAAACATTGATAGCTGAACATGCATCAAAATATATTCTGATTTAGTATTGACCTCAAGTAATGGTGTGCACCTGAATTGTTCCCATTTAAATAGCAGAGGAAAAAGCACAGAAGAAAATTACATTTTCTGCAATAAATATCTTATTGCAGTGAGATTTTCATTCATTGTTAATTACAGAAGAAGGGGTGTGAAGACTGCTGTAATTCTAACTATATTCTTTAATGTCAGTATAGGACTTTCTTTAAATCCTTTTGTGTGTATGTCTTTCCTGTAATTTCCAGACCATTTATTTCTAACTATATATGCATTCTACAGTACCTGGAATATGCTGTGCTGATATAAACATCACCTATCTTCTACAGGTACTATTTTTTATTTATGTAGCTTATTATTAATTCCCCTGTAAGCAAGAATTACCACCAGCTTCTTGAAAGGGAGATAACTTATACATCTTTCTGGAGCATTGGAGACTTTTAAGGACTCCATTAGGGGCTATGTTATTTCTTGGGACACCACTCTACTGTAATAACAGAATAGTTCACTCAAAATTGTAGGACTGTGGTGCACAAGGCAATATTTTCAAACATTGTGTCGCTTGGAATGTGAGAGAGCATCAAGCCATTTGTTCTCTATGATTTGTTTTCCCCCAGTGGCCCTAGTAAATAAATACTTGTGCAACCACAAACAGAGGAAGATACTGAGATTGCTATCTTTCATGACGATTAAAATGACAGTGAGCTGAAGAGAAGGCAAATAAAGCTTGAGGATTTGATGTCTGTTCTTTTGCAGCGGATGAGACACAAAAACTTCCTTAGCATATTCAGTCCTTTGATGATATAAAGTATCTGTGGACCCTCCCATTTTCTCCTGTCATTGCATTGCAGTTCTACTTCTTGTCAAAAGAAACTAAACATTTCTGTCCATTTTTTATTACATTCCAGGTGGTAACAGGGTCTTTTAAGCCTTCTTCTTTTCCTAGGTTTCTATTTCAGTTCATGTTGTAGCAGACTATTATTCCCATGATGCTGGTGTGCTTGAACTATATTAAATGTTGTTTCTTTGTGATTTTATGAGAAAAACCACAATCGTCCAATTCAATTTTGCAAACCCGTTCCCTATCAATGACCTTTTGTGTCCAGCAAACACCAGTAATACCTCTTCTTTTCAACATTCTGTTTGTCACACACCGTGTTGTTTTATTATAGTGATAAAACCTTTCTCTCCTGAACAAAAACTCAGACACTAGAATTAGAAAATCAGAATATATCTATCTATTTCAATGCAACAGTAAATAATTAAGTTGTATCCCATTTGTTTATAATGTGGGAGCAGTATAAACACCAGCAGACTTTCCCCTATTTCCACTGCCCAAGCTGATCATGCTATTTCCAGATGGATGACACAGAAATATTACTAAAAATTGTGCTGGTTATCCTAGGAGCATCTCTCTTACCACTGCCACTGCTGAATCTCTGTATGGATTAACTAGAAGCAAGCAGAAATTGTTCTTTTGGAATTGTTTCAAATTAGGGCTTCCAGTACTATCTCTTGTTACCCCTGAAATTCTTTACCAGTCCCTAGATACCACCCAACTGCTACTAAAACTGAGAACTGCCATCTGTATTAGAGTTTTTTCTCAAAAAATTCCTACCAATTTCCATAGCTAGCTTCTCCCTATCTTCAATTCCTTCCATCTATGACCAGCCTTCAGATATCCCTTTTTTCACTCAGCTAGGGTCGTCATCTGTCCCATATTCCTTTGGTCCATGTCCCATAAAGAGCAATCACCAACAAGGCAGATCTGCAAAATTTTATCCCAAACCTGCCATTGAGTCATAGACTTTATGGTCATAATAAATCACTTGCAAAGATATACATTATTTAGTATCCAGGTTTATCATATAATTGAGTTTCTCAGTGAAAATTTAGATGTTCTTCACATTGCACTCACAGGGTCTGTGAACCTCCCTACTGTGGGCCCAGATGTCTTTGATGTGGCTCTGCTCTTTGCCACGAGGGAGGTGAAGCAACTTGAAGATCAGCCCAGCAGCTCAGAGTTTAGACCAGCCTCAGGACAGACAGGAGCCAAACCTGTAGTTCCCACTAACCAGTGTGAAACCACAATGCCTTCTGCTATGCGACCAGCACCACACTTCAGGATCAGCAGACTCTTTCTTTGTGGTTCTAGGGTAGCAGTGCTCTGCCAACTCACTTGTCCCTTTTCAGATTTCATCTAAAACATTTCTGCGGAGAGGATGACATGTCAAAAATGAGTCAAAAAAGAGCAAAGTTAAGAAAAATAAGGGCCTCTAAAAGGTTCAAAAAAGTAACATTTGAGAGCAGGGGCAACTTTAAAAAAATGTCTTCAGGTTGCATTGGAAGCAACCAATGTTCATTAAATATTAGAAAGAATATTTAATTACATTAAACATCCTGCCCATTTTCCCATATACCTTTCTTCTTTCATGAGTAAGTAACAATGAATATTTCTTTCCATAGGGCAGTAAAATGAGGCTGAACTGATTTTCTATTTAAGCCCTTGGTTTATCATGGAAAATTTTACTGAAATTTCCATTAATCCTTTCTGGCCTATAATACAAACAGCATTGTTATAGGTATTGCTGTAAAAGGGAAATTTTTATACTCAGTTTTGCCATCTGTTTTAAACTGTATGGCAGCACCAGGCAAGAAAATCTTGCCAAATTATGTTAATATTTGCAATAAGTTTGCTTCATTAAATAACCTAGTTGGCCCTACTTGGTAAATGAAATCAGTTCTGGTTTTATGGTCATGAGATACTAGATGATTCCTGATGTGGTCTTGTTGTAAGGAAGTACTAAAAGGCTAGGTCTTGAACTTCTTCATATAATAGTTAAGGGTAAATATGACCAAGCACCCACATCCTGATGACAAGAGGGAGAGAGAGAGACCAAAAGGAGATGGTATGGGACTATGCAGATCCATGATAGGCTGGGGAATGTTTAATTTCTGAGTAAAATGAATCAAAAAAATTGTGAATCTCAGAATCTGCACACAGGCTTTCTTGTTCTCACAAAAAGTACAAGGATTTTTTGAGTAGGCTTATTGTTCCAAAGAGGTTAGGAAGAGCAAGTCTGTTGAATAAGAATTTTGTTGATGATCTAATTCTGTTGCTTTCAGATGATCTCACTAGATCATGATAGAGAAGATGCATATCAATACTTTAGGCGAAAAATTAAGGATATCAACCTACCTACAATAAAACTTTCATAGCAGCCTTGAAGTCCCAAGATAAAATATGAACGTATATGAAACTCCAGAAAAATAAAATATCCTGAGTTTTCCTCAGAAGAGGCTCTCTTTAATGATTTTGTTACTGTTGTGTTCCAAAGTTGAAATTAAGTAAGCTTCCAATTATAGGCATGACGTCTTATTGAAGTTGGCAACAAAACTGCTGCTAAGACCATTGAATCAAGATTTCAATTCAGACATTTACATGAACTTTCAAAGATATGCATCTCAGCCCATCTTTTCCATTTACTTGCTCCCAGCATGTCTGTTGGTCTTTTTTCTTATTCTAACAGGCCAGAGCTAGGACAGACTGGACTTGGGACTAACCTCACAATGAATTTTCTTGTGTTTAGTAGGTGAGTAGATACTTCTTCCTATTAGTAGTCAGGGTTGAGAAGGTAGGGCTTGTGTTTTCTGCAGGCTTCACTTCTTATGGATGTGGATATTTCTTGGTAGCTGGTTTCGGGTTTTTTTTTAAATTAAATAAATATCAGTGAACTTTCAAAACTAAAGAGGCTTTTCTTTCAAAGATGTTCTGCATCCCTTTAAGCTCCATATACTCTGTGTTTTAAGCCAATGACCTGTAAGTACTTTTCTCTTCATGTTGAGGGTGGGATCAGACCATGAGGTGCTTCATTCAATATGAAGGACCTCCTGGTCTGTTTATGAGAGTACCTAAGTGTGTAGAAAGTGAAGTTGAACTAAACTGTTCATCCTCTCAGCTTTGCCAAAGTTTTTTTCTAAGCTGACTGCAGAAAGTTTATATGACATTTCTGGATATAGAACATTAAACAGGTGTGGTGGATATTAATTACTACTGGCATAGTAGTAGGCATATAGATAAGAATATTTATTTATAATTTTTGATACAGACAGAGCTATAACTCTTGTCTGTTCGTATCTATGTACAGAAATGGGAGGAATTTCTTTTGACTTCATATTTCATGTTCTGAATCTTTGTATTGTGAATTGAGGCCTTCAAATTCAGTGTGCTGCTTTCCACATAATTTAATCATTGGCTATTTCAGCCTACTGCTTTTTTTGAGAAAAGCCCCATGAACCAAATTATTTGTGTTGTAAATAATATAATATGCGTTCATCAGTTTGATCGCTTTTGCTTCTTTCAATAGGTTTGATTGGATTCAGTCTCTGGACATTTAAAAACTGCCAGATAATCAATAAGGAAGCTGAAATACTGAATGAGATTGATGAGGAAAGATCCTTGGTAATAAAATATTGGTAATGTTCTCTTTTAGGCCCTGTATATGAGACTTGCTCTATGAACCCTATGATATGTCTGCTGTTGGTCATACAGGGAACCTGTTTGTAGAAGTACTCTTCAGTAGTTGCCAACCTTGTGTTATTTACCTGTCATAATTGCAGATGTTTCTACACATCAGTCAGTCTTTATGCTCAGTAGAGGTTGCCCAAGTGTGTGAAAATACTACCTTTACAATCACGTCTATAGAAAGAAGGTAATTTGGGCAATTAACAATATAAAATGTCAAATAGTCCTCTCTCTACAATGACCTACATGCTTTCCTTGCCGTTATCATCAGAGTCATAGAACACCCTGAGCTGGAAGGGATCCATGAGGATCATTGAGTCCTGCTCCTGGCCCCATACTGAACCAAGAGTCACACTGTGTGCCTGAGAGTATTTTCCAAGCACTTGAACTGTATCTGGCTTAGTGCTGTGACCATGTCCCTGGGAAGCCTGTTCCAGTGCCCAACTGCTCTCTGGATAACGAACTTTTCCTAATATCCAACCTAAACCTCTCCTGACAGTGTCATGCCATTTCCTTAGGTCCTACAGATCACTGTCTGCCCCTTCATTTCCCCTCATGAGGAATAATATGCTTTTTCAGATATAGGCTGAGAAGATTCTATTATAAATAACTTCTTAAAGTTTTGTAATAAACTTTCGTGCAAGCTAGATGGGCTCTGTTCAACAAAAAGGGCTGTGATTCTACAAGAGCTTTGGAGAGAGTCAATGATTTCAGCTTCTGATTTATAAAACATGGATGAGGGCACTGTAAATGGACTAGTAATTCTCTGTACCTCCTGTTTTACTTGGCTGAACTGACTGAGCCCTTTAGATGGACATCAGTGAATTCTCAGCATTATTTTGTCAGAACACAAGTTGATGCCCATGACCTTGGCCTGGCTTTTTTCCTTGATGATTACATTGCACTCAGTGACTCTGCACTGTGCTTAGAGAAGTGTTTTTCTGTGTAGTTTTGTTTACAAAAAATTTAAATTTGGGGTGGAATTTTTTACATATAATATTATTTAACCTTGCCCAGAGGATGCTGAGATCACACAGCAAAGAAGAATCTGGCAGCAGTCATTGCCTTCAGTCATCTGACTGAGCTCTGAAAAGCAGGGTACAGTGAGTGGGAACACAAAGCTAGTTCATGAAAATCTTTAAAATATTAGAGTGGTTTAGATACAGTCAGCAACTATTAAGTGGCCCTAATAAGTTCTTTCTAAAGTGACACTGAGTTTTACTATACTATATTTTGCCAGCTGTCAACACATGGAAGGCATCGTTCGGATTCTTGGGTATCCTTATCTGAAAATATTTTTTCTGTACTGATAGAGCAAAATATGTTTGTAAGAAGGGAAGAAAAAGGTCCAGGAAAAAAGTGGATGTCTGAAACTGATTGAATGCATGCTTCAGGGAATACTCTGGATAAATTGTTTAAGCCTGGTTTTCTTTAATAAAATAGTAATGATAGGAGACTGACTTCAAATCTGAATAGGTCATAAGTGAAATGAGTTTGGTGGTCTTACCAAATCCCTTTGGATATTTATCCACGTTACAGTCTCCATGTATAGTTTGATATAACTTGTAATTTCTGTTTGACTTCAGTCAGCAGTCTTAGGAGTGAAATTACAGGTTGTTTCATCTCAGAGCTAAGGTGAAGAGACAAACAGATTGTGAGAATACCTTTGTCCCTGTATTGTTTCTATACCAAGACAATGTTACAAAATAGTAATTTTCAAACATCCTAAATCCACATTCATATAAAATAGATCATTTTTCCAAGATTAATGGTAATTTGAGGCCTTACTTTTAAGTATACATTGTGCAAGTTAAATCTGCTTAAGAATTAAGGTGTTATGATCACTATGCACTCTGCAGTCTCGTTTTAGTATGTTTTTAACAATGCCATTTTCTTTGGGCACCTGTACCAGCATTTTCCCTTGTGCTTTGTCTATGGTAGATTTCTCCATGCTCCCCTAATAGCATACTGATCACATTATCCTTGGGAAGCTGAGAATTGAAATATCATGTAAACATGTACATATTTTTTTCATAATTTGCATCAGTGATCATACATGGGAGTTTAACTGGCTTTGAAATTCTAGTGACATAGGTAATTCAAAAACTTAGACCTATAGAGGTACAGCAAGTTGCTCACAACAGCAAGGCTGTGGGTTCAATCCCTGTATGGGCCATCCACTTAAGAGCTGGACTTGATGATCCTTCATCAAGTGGGTTCCTTCCCAAATAATATTCTGTGATTTGTGTGTATGGTGGAAAAATATCAGCTGGCATCCTAATATTGGAGCCTGAGCTGCTGTTGCCACGGGGCAATGGTGCAGTGTTATGCACCTCTCACCACCCCAGCCCTGACACACGACCCAGACAGGCTGTGGTGGCACGGAGGTGGCTGGCAATGGAAGAAAGGCTTCTTGTTGCCACTGCTCTCCATCAGCTGGCTGGGCTGGCAAACAAGTAGAGGACATGGCCCTTGGCAGCCTCCCATGCTTCCATGCTGGCATCTCACCTGCTACACATTCCAGCACAGGAGACCTAGCAGATGCATGTGACAATGTATCTCTAAGCTCTTAAGGTCTGGTGAAATTGATTTCTAAGAGAAAGCTTAAATGCATTTTGGAGACCAGAAGTCAGTTTAGTGTTTTGTTGATGTTTTATTTTGTTTAATCTAAACAAGAGGTTGAGGTTTTATTTTTCATTTTCTTTATTCTGTAAGTTTCTGTTGAGACTGGAAAGCCATGAATGTTTCTGTGATTTGCCTGCGGAAAAATATGAAAGGAAAAATATTATTTCATTATATGTTGGGAAAATTGTGCTGGCTTTATGACATTTATGAGATAGAAAAGAAACAAAAGCAACAAAAATGATTTTTTTTAGTTCTCACATTTATTAAAATTGTTAACTGCATAATTCAGTTATGTTACAAAATACACAAAATTATAAAAACAAAACAAAGCAACAAAAACTATGGGTCACACTATAAATTTCCATTTGTTTTCTTGTCACCTACTTCTCCCTCCAAAATATTGCAAGGACAATTGTGAAATGTAGATAAATTGTGGATCTAAATGCAAGCAGTAAGTGAAAAAATTCTAAAGTTGTCATACAGGACGTTTGCTGTGTGGTCTGTGTGTTTATCAATAAGCAAATCCTGAATGCAGGCAGATAATTATTTATCTATGTGTAAATATATGTAATGTTCCCATCATTCATTTAAGCCCTGCTGGTAACAGCTTGGGGGAGGTATTTGCAGTTTGGTTCTGGTTATGTTATGTTGAGTTGACTGCTTTAGATACTCCAATGACCAGGTTTAGTTATTCCTGCTTTAGGATGCATGTGGATTTGCAGACTTACATTTTGTTAGGGATGTGAAGTCTTGTTTATTCAGTACCATTATTTATTTGTTTCTGGTGAATTCAGATAATATATTTCAAGGTGTTTTTCCATTCTTGAGAGACCTGTGGGGCATATAACCTACATTAGACCTGAGGGGTCTGAGGGCTCTTCAACAAACAAAGAATTTCCAGATGCTTTCCTTTAGGATGTGTCAAGGGCAATACAGACAAAAGAGTGATGTCTCCTTTAACAGTTTGATAAGTATCTCAGGATATTCTGCAAGATTCAGTACTGTTTCTACAGTGTACTCTATTCCCATTCAGCATAATATGGCTCAATATACTGTATGTGACAATGGTGAAGACTTATCTTTGCCCTGAGGGCTAAGTGCTGTAACACTTCTCAAGTGATAGGCTTGATAGAAGTGATGATTCAGAGGCAATGATCTGCTAAAAAGTCACATTAAATATGTGTGAGAATTAAAAATATAGGTCTGTGTTTATCTTGACTTTTATTTTTAAAGTTTCAAAGCCCTATTTATTTCCAGCCTAGAAATCCCTTGTAAGGTAAACTAAATCATTCTTGTATTGACCATTTTTTCATGTCATTCTATTGAGGCTCCTTCCCAACTGAGTTCCTTATTGAATTGTATTTCTATGAGGGTATTGTAGGTTAGCAGCACATTTTTATGATACACAAAAGCAATGCCTTCTGAATTTCCAATGTCTTGCATATTGTTCCCTATAGAAGCAGCATCTCTGAAATATGGAATAAATCAAAACAGAAACAGCTGGCTCTTTGCTTACTGCTGTTATTCTTCTTTAAGTTTACATTTCCTAAAATAACTTCTCCTGCCTAACTTTCTTAGTGGATTAATTTAGAATAAACCCATCTTTTGCAGCAACCTTAGGCATTTTCAGCTATGCTGTCTCATAGATAGAAAGAAAAATATATAATTAACTTCTAAACCTGTACAAATACTGTTTGTATACAAACTCACAAACAGTGCTGCCTGCACGCTCATAAACTCTATGCCCATAATGGAACATCTGATGATGCATGATCCTGGGTAAACCTCTAAAAAGGTTAGAAATTAGTGTAGTGTTAGCTGTTCAACTGTTTTTAAATATTAACCCTAGCATCAGTTTCTAATAGTTTCCCTGGAAACTTAAAAAGAGTGCAGATGAAGTTCATAGTCTGTAGTGCTGAAGCCAAACAGGAGCACCTTCATTAGTAAGAACTTCTTTCTTAATGACTATAGCCCCTTGTCAAGGTGGTTACTTAGAACAGAGCACATGTATTTAACTGAATTTTATTACTCTGAAACCAGTTGGGATGCAAAGCTGTTTGCTGTTTAGGCAAGAATAAGGACTGCAGACATGAGCATTCTCTTCTTGTAGTACATCCTCACATCTTACTTTTTTTATCAAGAAATGTGGCATGATAGGTCCCCATTGATGCAAAGTGGTAACTAGTTCAAATTGTCCAAGACTCCCCCCACTATCCAATTACAATGTCATAAAAGCACAATAGATCCCATTCTCCTGCTTACAAAGGTGCTGGTCAGACCATTTAAATTCATTCTCCTTATGACCTACTGCGCTGGAGGGTTTGCAGGTGCATTTCTTGGGCTGGAGTGTCAGTTTCCTTAGCATGCCATTAGATCTAATATTTGGAATTATTTTTAATTCTCAGTTTAGCATTTAGGAAGCACAGTTTGACAGTAAGACAGCCTCCAAAACTCTAGAAATAAAAGAGTCTCTAACACAAGTGAATTGGAAAAATGCAGAACTATGGACCAAAGGAGAATAGATAAGGAGAGAACAGGAAAGATAAATAAGTGAAGAAATGGAAGTGTGAATTATTGCTCTTTAATAAGGTTTTCTGTGGTTTGTACACATGTATATATAATCACATTCAAGTAAAAAACCTACATAGATCATAGCACTAATACACCCTCTCCCTCCCTCTCCTAAGGCTAGACCTACAAGATCTAGGATTTATTTCTCCACTCATGACCTTTCATAGCTATCAAGTATAAATGATTTTCTTTCACTTATGTCCAGGCTACGTTTGAAGGTCCTGTAGGTCTCCAGCAAGAATTATCTGTAGATAAACCTGCACTGTTTCTAAGTCACTTCTACACAATAAAAAATATCTGTACAATAATTTTTTATGTGAAAACATTATTCTTCATTTCAAGCAACCTTTAGTTTACACAGCCTTTTCTGCATTTTTAAAAATGAAAAGTGTGCATTTCTTTCAAGTAGTTTTAATTCCTTTTAAGTAAGAAGCTGTAATGTTGTTATAGTAGTACTTATAGTCTTGTCAGTACATACACTCACTTTTCTCAAGCTGCAACTGAAAATAATGAAGGTAACCACTGGTGAATGAAATACCTTTTTTGTCATGGAGGATCATTGGATGGAATTCTCCAGAGGTTTAAAGTACATGATAGTGGCAATGAGATCAAGAAAAATCAAGTCACTGGATACAGAATATATATTAAAGCATTCTACAAATGCAGTATAGGAAAGAGCTTAATTTTAGTGCCTTGGTAATTTTGTAACTTTCATTCCTGGTCAGAATTTAGTTTAAATGAATTAAGCAAATTGTTCTGGACGGTTGGTTATAATGGATACCATAATATTGCACCAAAAGCAAATAAGACAGTGAAATAGATAGTCCTGTGGTACTCAGTACAGTTTCTTGTTATGAGCTGTATCCTACACCTTCCAGCAATAAAACAAACTTAACATAATGAGGATTCTTAAATGAAAGGGAGCAGAAAGAGTAAAGCCCAGGCTAAGTTTTTAGTTCAAGGAGTAGTGTAAAATCATCTTCGTTTGGAATTCTTAACATTTCATTATAAAGTAACTTTACTTTACTCCTCCATCTTACCCATAGCCTATCTGTCCACACCTCTTGCCCTTTTGACTCTTTTTGCTTTCTCATGATGTTGCAGTTCAAAGATGAAATCTCACTTTGGGCGCTCCCACTCCTAGGGAACTTCCTCCTCCTACCTGGTTCAGCATCCTCTATTAGAACTCACTTTTCAGATATATTCTCATTACTTCACTCAGAGGTTTGCTTAATACACACTTTGGGATTATTATGCAGTAAGGAAATTGCATGAAAATAATTATGTGTATTCAGATTTTTCATCATCTGATGGTTAGTAGCTGACAAGAAGTTTTCTTCTTTACTAGTATTAGTGTCTGCCCAAATGTGTTGGGAAAGTAGTCATGTTCTGCATACTGTGTAAAGCATTTTGAAAGGATTAAAAAATGTTTAAAGTCTAAAATACTTTGGCAAAATCTTACTCATCAGAAAGATATGAGGCACTTCTGTATTAAGCATCCTCTGACTTAAAGCAGTGAAAATCAAAATGTGGCAAAGTGAAACACCGTCTTTTAATATAATTGAAGGCAGGTTTATGTCTCTGTAAGTGGCATAATTGTGACAGGTACAATTACCACGTAGTAAGTCTTCACTCAGAAACTTGACAGGTTGAGGAACAAAAATACTCTCCTGCCCCAATAGAGGGCAACAGGGAATCTCTAGGCTCATGTGCCTTGTCCTCAGTAGTTTCAGAGACATCTGATAGCATCTGAACTGAAAGACAGACAACCTGAATAAACTTCCATGTTTCATGAAAATTTTCTTCCATGTTCTCATTTTTGTCTGTCACTGAATCCAAAGGACTTATAATTGAATCAACAGTGCTGCCACCTTAGAATGCAGGTGAAGTAGCTGGAGTCTATACATCTTTTAAGTCAGGTCTTCAAGCCCTAGAAACTCAGTATCCATGCACAAAAGACTTATGCTAGTGGTGCAGACTCTGTAAGATTGCACACATGTTGCAATATCAGGTAGTGCATCAAGAATGTAAGCACAATTTTGCATGATCCAACTCACCTCTGCCTTGCCTAACCTTTCAAGAGCTAAAATTGATTTCATGGGGAAGTGAGGAGTCCTGGGTCCTTATTTGTCTTGGAAGAGTCAAAATGCAGCCTTTTTGGTATGAAGGGGAGTGGGTGGCTTAATCCATGGACTGGTTGTAAAAATGTCTTTTATGCATCTGTAGGTGAGGAAATGTTTTTCTTTATTTTGTAGCATTTTGGTAATCACCTGGCCAATCATCTCCTACAGCCTTTTACTCTAGCTGTAGGAGAACAGGATGTGGCTGTTTGGTACAAAGAATTCTTTTTCATCATGTGCAGATTAAAAGCACATCTAAAATCATAGAATCACAGACTATGCTGGTTTTGGAAGGGCCTCATCAGGATGGGTCATTGAGTCCAAATCCTGGCCCTGTACAGGACACCCTAAGAATCACACCATGTGCTTGAGAGCTATAAAATACTCCTGTCTCCAGAAAAAATCTGGTCCAATACAGTTAGTTTTCTCACAGCATGATCTTGGTTAAAATTTTAAAGCAATTCCAGCATTGGCAGTGGTAATAAAATTTAAGACAAACTGGAAATGTGGAGATTTCTTCCCTCCATCTGAGTCTGTAGGAATTTATTCACTTGCCAGCTGATCTTTGTACATTCAAAGGGTGACCCCTATAAGGTATGTATTTAGGTGATTGTTAAATATCAGTCTAATATGGAAAAAAAATGATCCACACAGAGCATGTGGAATGGAATTCAGAAATACCAGCCTACTCCATTTGACCTAGATAATACTGTCTGCCACAGTGTAATACTATTAAGATTAGTGTGCCACATAGAACAGAGCAATAATTCATTTTGTAGAAGTGCAGATTTATCCTATACAGAAGAGGGCAGTAGAATTTGTAAGTGAAATTGAACTAAACAATAGTGTGTGCATTAAGTAAAAGTTATCATGGTAATAATATGATTGAAACATTACATTTGCATAGATAAGAACCTGAAAAAATACTCCGGATATAAACAACTTCAAACTT
>VZTT01064280.1:15449-27577 GCA_013400855.1 Buphagus erythrorhynchus | reverse complement strand
AGCTTTGCCTAGCTGGATATGAACTCCTAAAACAACCTGTGTCTCCTTTTGGACATTTTCCTTCTCCCTCCTTCCCGTCTTCCTCGTTCAAGAAATCTTGAATAGGCGCTTGAATTGACCGNCTAGTTGTGGGTTTCAAATGCGTTTTTTACTTTGCAACTTTTTTCATCTTAGAGTTTGAGTTTACAGAGCCCATGCTGTTATGTCTTAATGAATGTCTTAATGCTGTAAATGTTGGTAGTTTCCTTCTGTTTGCTGGGATTGCTTTCACATGTGGTACATACATATGTTAAATATGTATTGCATTATAAATATTTGCAGTTTAAAATCTTCTTTCATAGTTCTGGTAACTACATTTGAGTAAGGAACTCCAGAAAGCCATGAAATACCAAATTGAAATGTTCTTTGTTTACACCACTATACATATATTGGAAGTACATTTGTAATGATAAATCCTTTTATCTCTATTTTTTGGGAAAAGCCTTATTCAAATCATATTAGATAACACTTTAAGAAGCCATTCCGTAGCTAAAATTTCTAGTTTCCTGCCTGCAGGTGCATGGTCCCGCAACAAGAAGAACTTAATAGCAGTCATGATCTGGATGGCTTGTGTCCTGTCTGGCCACATTGAGAGTAGACTAGTCAGTAAATTCTGGGAGTAAGGCTGATGTCTTATAGCTGGTAACTTCACTGTAAAAGGCATATTGTCAGCAGACCGTACTGCAATGAATCAGGATGCAAAAGAGGAAAGGATCCTGACTTTCTTTTAAGATATGGAATCTCAGACTGCCCTAGCCCTTTTAGAGAGCACTTCTAAACAAGCTATTCTTTCAATGTTTCTTTTTCTGCTGCTTGGCTGGTTATATAAAAAGCATTTTTTCCCGTCATGTGTTTTACAACAAGGCAAAATATCAGGTTGTACTATGCTAGTAACGTTTTCTTGCTCTTCTCCTTGCTGCCTTGCCCTGCCACCCCACCTGCCCCGCCGCAGGAGCCCAAGCACTTCGATGCCTTCCAGGAGTGGCCCGATGGCTATGTGCGGCTCATCTACTCGAGCGAGGAGAAGAACGCGCAGCGGCACCTCAGCGGCTGGGCCATGCGCAACACCAACAACCACAACTGCCAGATCCTCAAGAAGTCCTGCCTGGGCGTGGTGGTGTGTGCCCGGAGCTGCGCTCTGCCCGGCGGGGCCAGGCTGCAGCTCCGCCCCGCCATATGCGACAAGGCTCGGCAGAAGCAACAAAGTGAGGGCGCCCGGAGACAGCTGCGGGGCACCAGGGAGCCCGATTCTTTCACCTGGGCTTGGCTTCCGAACTCGAGGCGCTCTTACTCGCGTGCAGACTAAGGCATAATTGCAATGAGTGATCAATTCCAAATTTCATCGATGTCTGTTTGCAAATACTTAAGGGGATATGGATTTAAATCCTTTAAATTACCAGCATTTATAACGAGTGGGCAGTTCAAGCTCGTATTATTTAGCTATGCTTGGTAGTCCATGTTGCATTTCCTTGAACACTACATTTTAATCCGAATTTTGGACAAGTCTGATCATGTTGCTCTTGAGCTCTGTTGACTCTCAGGCAGCATCCTTGTCCTTAACCAATCTCTTCAGCAGTTTCTGTCTGTTCACAGAGAAAGCCTGCCCCAACTGTAACTCTGCCCTCGAGCTGATTCCTTGCCGAGGACACAGTGGCTATCCGGTCACAAACTTCTGGAGGCTCGAAGGCAAAGCAATATTTTTCCAGGTAGAAAGCAGCTGTATGTATTTGTGCACACTATATAAATTATACCTGTATATAAAATAATACCTGTAAAGGGAGAGATTTATTCCTCCTTCTCCCCCCTTTTTTATCTAACACAGACTATGATGAGCATGATGGAGGTCTAGTCTATGACTGAATTTCTCTTTAGTATGAACATGATAAGAACAAATAAAACAACAACACTTGGCTGTCTCTTTAAAAGCAGTACTTATGGCTTGGCAGTATTCACTTTTAACTACAGTATCATCAATGGTTAAAATTATCCTGTTAACAGGACACAAATATGAACAAAAAAAGTTGTCTTGTACCCTGGTGTGTATGACAACTGGATCTCTTCAATGTTTATTTCCAAATTTATTTCTTACTAAAATAAATAGGAAAAACCTTAATTTACATGAGTTGAAACATGAAAAATCTACTTCCTGTTAAACTAGCTTTTCAATTTTGAAGGATCTAAAATCTTGACAGAAAAAAAAAAAAAGAAGAATCTTAGCTGAAATCTGAAATTTCATCTTTATTTTTCTTTTTTTAAGCAACATTGGTACAAAAAGTAAACAAAAAGTTTCTGTTCTATGAGATGACATTTTCTCTTAGATAATTTTTCCCCTGACTCACACAGCAGTGAATTCTGTTCTCCAGTCAGTAAATGGAAGAAAACTGGCCGTATTGAATAAGAATAATATAGAAGAGAATCTGGCAAATGTTCTCTTTACAGACATGCAAAACTGGAAGATTTTACTATCAAAATGGTTGATAAATCCTTGCTTAGAAGTTAATTTCTTCTTGAGAAAGGACAGTGTTTGAAAAGCAATTTTTAGCTTCCTACTTTGTATTAGGGACTGTATGTAGATCTTTTCAGACAAATGAGTAAGGAAATGTAGCGTCCATGACTTCATCGTATATCAGTGTAACTTTGGTTGCCTAGATCTGCATACCCACAAATGTTTCAATAGCAGAGCATCTTCAGATGGTTTCCCAGGATATAATTTTCAGTCCTGTTCAAGGTGATGTATTGCTTTAAGAGAATATTTGTCATCCTATGACATGAAACCTCTTTAAAGCCTATTTATACTGTTTATACATGTGGTTATAAAACTGAGATGCTGGATTGCATAAAACCAACCAAACGAAATTTATTTTTCCCCCTTGGTTCTAATTATCTACTCCTGAATGTCACAAACTTAAGTAGCACTTTTGCTCTTTCACCAGCTCTGCAGTTCTCACTGACTTCTTCCTCACTTTTTCCTTCTATCTACATCCAAATAATGATTTATTCTATTGATTTATTTTCACAATGAATTTGTCCTTGTTTAGTTTCTCCTTCCTTTTTTTCTTGTGCCAAATCACAAACCATGCTGTGACTACCTACTACTTAGAGCATTTTCTCTTATCTTACCCCCTTCCAGGTTCACATCTAATTCTCATTTAATCCTAATTTAGGCTAAAGGAGTCCATGACCACCCTCGGCCAGAGAGTAAACTGGAGGCAGAGGCAAGAAGAAGTGCAATTAAGAAACAAATGTCCTCTTATCACCATTCCCAAAAAAAGAGATCTCTAAACTCAGAGGTAAGTCAAACTTATTAGTGAAATAAGAAGGTGACACAGATGAAGACTTTTCTTTGTCAATCAAAAAGGTGTGATAAGCACGTACTTGGGATCCCAGGGCAAAACAAAGCTTTCCTCTATGCTGCATCTGTTAATTTGGGGCTGAAGCTAGCAGTAGCACAAGCATTGAGGCATATGTGTGTGGGCAGTATTGATTTCTGTACCTTAAAGATCTACTTCTCCTTGTCAGGCAGGAAGGTACCACGACAGCAGTGGTTACACCAATAACCTACAGAATTTTCACTGCATGGATGGCCCAGAAAGAGTCGGTATCTTCACAGACACCAGTTTTTCGATTCCAGCCCAGTCTTACCCTTCGCTGCAGAACACAGACCTCTACAAGGCACCTTACGACTCAGCCAGCTTCCAAGAGGACCAGCTGTCACCATACCCTAAATGCCCAAATCCAAGGATCTACATGCCCATGCCATGCAGTTACGAGTTTGGAGTTCCTACCTTTATAAGCTCGAGCCCTTACCCAACATTTTACAAAGATCTGACCAGTCCTGCCATTGATGCAGACCCCCTCAGTCTGAACGGGTCTCACTACAACGCTGTGACCACCCACGATAAGAGCTTTGACAACCCTGGCAGGCATTTCGGACTGAAACCAGCGTGGGGGAAATCTGGCAGCGGAGACCGCAGTGACTACGGGCAGATGCCAACAAGTGCTCCCCACCCTTACTACAGTGGGGACTATCCCTGCAGGTACAGCCCCAGCCCCGCTCCCGTGGCCCCGCCACTGCAGACCGTCATCACCACCACCACCAAGGTGTCCTACCAGGCCTACAAGCCACCCGTGCTGAAATACAGCGACAGCCTCTGCGACGTGAAAAACCTCCAGAGCTACACCCACGTGGCAGAAAACGTCTCGGGTGCCATCTACTCAGGGATGAAGATTCAGGAAGACTTTGGGATGATAAAGTCAGCGTTGCTCTACCAGCATGACTCCATCCCCACAAAATCCAAACCAGCTGAGAGCATGGAGGGCTATCGGTACGGGCTCCCTCTGGGGAACAGCTTTGCTGAGCATGAAGGCCAGGCCCTAAGGTTTGAGAGTGCTGAATATTGACTAAACGGTGCCTAAATGGCAAATAGCTGCAGATGGGAGAACAAATTATTGTGCTGAGCATGAGTGCTAGGCCAAGTGCTTTAGGATTTGAGGAGATGTAAGGAAGCAGAACATCAAGACAGCTTTTTCTCAAAAG
Source organism: Buphagus erythrorhynchus (assembly GCA_013400855.1). Lineage (NCBI taxonomy): Eukaryota > Metazoa > Chordata > Aves > Passeriformes > Sturnidae > Buphagus > Buphagus erythrorhynchus. The sequence continues at coordinate 23,001 of VZTT01064280.1, read as the reverse complement.
CACCTTTCTAGAGCTGTGTGCTGAGTGAATTATACTTTGCGTCTAATTTCAAAGAAACCCCACACAATCTCTAAAATGGCACAAGGAACTGAGCCCAAAACACACCTGGGAGAAAGTAATATGGTGGCACAGCTCTTCTGGAAGTCAACAGTCTCTTCTGACAGCAAGTGCAATCCACTTATAGCTACAACTCCTGCCAGATGCCACAAGCTTCGAAAGAAATGTAAGTAAGAAAAGACTAATCAGGTAATGGAAAAAAAAATGAAGGAAGATGGCTGTAGATTATAGTCAACTGAAGGAAATGGCAGGGAAAGAAAGAAATAAATGTGAAAGCAAGACAATTTGTAGAACAATTCACCTGCCATGATCCTTTTGATGAATGGAAAGATCAGCTAAGTTTCTCTGAAATGAGAAATGAAAAACCTGAAACCTAAGAAATGAAACATGCTAAATTCATATTGCTTTTTGATCCCCTATATCAAGAGTAGTGACTACCCAGCCTTTCTATGTAAGAAGGAAGCCCAGCACAGCCACACCAGGAACTGATGCCCTGTAACACTCAGCCTGGAGGCAGGAAGGCTCAGGCAGCCCCCACCAAGCCTGCTCAGCATCACATGGCTGCCAGAGTTAACTTGTGTGGTCCTGAAAAACATTTGCAGTGAAACTGGTTTTTGGTTAAAGGGGCCTGGCAAGCTGGTCATTGGTTATTGGTGCAGAATTCTCTTTACCCATGAACACAACTTGTCCTGTCTAAGAATGCAACATCCCAGCTGCTTAATATAGGTCAGTGTTGAATGAACCTTTCCTGGCTGCCTCTCTGCACTCTATCAGGTCTTTCTCCATCTCACAAGGGCCTTCTGGTGATTTTTCTCTCTCTAATCATAACTCCCCATCACAGCACTACTTCGGAAATTAAACAAGCAGCCAACAGAGAAGTTACAAAACAAAATCTCCAAACTGAGCTAAGCAAAGAAAATGTAAGGAAATACATTCCCAAATTCATCCCTAAACCAACTAATTCTTAATTAATCTGGAAAGAAGAAAAAACAGAGCAGTGCTAGTTTAAAACTAAAGATATTTTGAAAGTTGCCTAGTACTGGGGAGTAGAACCCTCATCCAAAAAGTGAGTTCCAAGCAAGGGAGCTAAGTAGACACGGGGCATTGATCAGGGTCAAAAAATTTCTTTTGATAACATTAAGTTACCAAGTATCTTTAACTTTTTGAACACTTTTTCTTTTTACCTATGTCTTGTGTATATTTTTGCTATGTTTTGAAAAGCAGCATACTATTGTAGTTTTTCAATAAATGTGAAATCACAGTTAAAAGCAAGGTACCATGTAAAGTAATGTGAGCAGTTGGCTAGTTAGAATTATAAGGTTCTGTGCACTGAAGCTATCATTAAACTGGCAAACAAATGGTATTTTCAAAGCACAGCATACAGTTATCTGAGGTTTAAAAATAGTTCTTTCTGAAGTAATATATGTTCTTTTTATATTTTTATGAAAAACAACGAGTTCAGTCTGAGATGTGAAACTGAGCCCCGCAGGAATTTAGTAAATAGCATCCTGTTTCAGCAAGGGATTGTTCAGCATTTTAAAAATTCAAGATAGACAAAGATGGAATTCACAAAAAGACTAAATTAATTTACCTGCAGCAAGCTTATCTTATCTTTTAGCTCTAGTGTACTTGCTGTGTATCTCCCTTGGCTTTTGTTAAACTCTTATGGCAATTCTTCTACCAACTGTTTTGAATTACTGATAAGAAGAGACTCAGGTGAACAACACCAATTTGATAATTAGCCCACATACTAACCTTTAAAAAAGGAGGGAAAAAATATAAAAAATGTGGTTTGTGAGTTATTACCCAGAAAGAGTGACACATAATTTTAGAGTTTAGGAATATATAACATTATGCCTGTTTACAGAACTGGGATTTCTCAGCTGTATGCCAAATCATATTGAGGCATTTGACATGTAGAATAAAAATCAAGGCTTACAGCCTTATAAGTTTAAAGGGGAAAAAAGTATAAGAGGGGAATAAGGCCAAACAAAATTACTAAAAAAGCTAAAAATATTCAATCCAGATGTGAAAATCAAGGGAAATATTAAAGCTATAAATTGCTCTATTTTATAGAGATTTTAGAGGAGTTGGCCAAACACAACTCAAGCAGAAGTTATTAAAATACTACATGCTATTAAAACAGACAAGCTCTGGGGGTTACATGCTGTTTACATTCCTGGTTTAAAACTTGTCATTGTAGTTGTATGCCTAAATCATTATGCTATTCAATTAAACATAGCCTTTAAAGCAGAACTTTGTACACCAGTAAAGCAAATGCAGCCAATTGTGTTAAGATGCTATTTTTAGGGTGTAGATTTATTTACAATAAACATGACAGCTGTTTAAGCCCAGTGGAAAGCTATGGCAATTACTTTGCTGCATCATCTGAGCAGTACAACAAATAAAACCACTCTAAAGGTTATTGCAGTCTTTCTTCACCTTGATTCCTCTCATGTACAATTGTCTGGGATGAGATTAGCTGTATGTTACCTTTTACAGCTAAAAATCAGATGAAAAAGGTCTAGAGCTATAGACAGTTTTTCTCTTCAAAATACATAAATGTAAAGGCAATGGGAGCTTCAGTAACAAGCAAAAAAAAAAAGCCAACCTGAAATTGAAAGCCTCATTTTAGATTTATACAGCTGCAGCATTGACTTTAAAAGCACATTCCTCAGGCAAAGCAGCGTCCTGAAGCAAGATGGTCCCCGAGTAAGCACCTTCCATTAATCGTTGCTTTCAAGTGTGGTTTCTGGCCCTGCATTGAGCACCTGAGAGAAGCCCTTCACCAGACTGTACCCTCTACTCTGACAGACATCTTCATCTAACAAACTCCAGTTGTTATGGCAAAATCACAGAGGGAGTGGAGGAGAAGGTGCTTTCAAGTCTCACTTTCCCGTGGCTCTGGCTTCAAATGGGTTACCAGGGCCCTACTGAGGTAAAGCACCATCTGTCCCCACGCTGAGGATGCCCTTTGTACCAAAACAGCAGCCTCACAATGGCAAAGCTTAAAAGCCCAAGCGTTGAATGGATGCCTCCCAGAGACAAGAGGCCCTGTGACAATGTTTTTCAATTGTGTACCCATGCAATGCAGCCATGTGTCACACGCCTGACAGATGCAAATACCCGTGGACATCACTTCATGGTCACATCTCCTCGTGGGGAGCAGACAGAGCCTGGCCACTGTCCTGCTCCATGACCATATGCATCCACCCAGTCCTGCTAAAGCCTTCCTGTGAGAGTCCAAGCAATTTACTAAGCCCTGCTCCTCTTCTGGAACCAGGTTATCTCTGGGTTTTTCAAATGTGCTAAATGCTACTAACAAGGCATGCAGGAACTTGGCTGTTTTGGGCTTAGTTCATCTCTTATTTGGGGGTACACACCATCACCTTAAAGACAGAGACAAGCTTTTCTCTGAGTTCCATAAGTGGAAAACAGCAGTGTAACAGAGTTGAATATGATTGGAGACTTCTTCCTTCCTGGGGATTTTCTGGGATTTCTTGGGGTTTTTTTATTGTCTTTTTTGGGGAAAGCTATCTAATACAACTGAAACAGCTTTCACTAAAGTAGGTCATGTTTCTTGAGAGACATAATTTAATAAGATGCACAATGCAGCTCTAGGGGTGCATTTAGGAAAGTTCATGTCATTCCCACCCTTATCAGTAGAAGTCACATTCAGACCAAAAGGAGAGAACTGAGGTATTTTGTGTTGGAATGGTTCCTCTCAACACATACAGCAAAAAGTTAGTCCAGGCCTATTAAAATCCCTCTGCCTGAGAAATAACAAGAGTGGTCTACAGTGGTTATCCATGCCTGGATTACTGCCTTTGGTGCTCTATCTGCCTAAAGTTAAGTATCTGTCTGCTACTCACAAGCAAAGGGAAGGTGAACCAGATAGCGTTTATGTAGTACTACACCAGGGAATGTGCAAAATGGAGAGTGCATTTCAACACAGCACCTCTCCAGGCTTGCAGGAGTCCACACCAGACACAAAGATTAGTGGGGTGACACAGGTGCAAGTAAGTATCACAGGGAAACATTGCTAGTTTGGCTCAACCTTATTCAAACAAACAGAAAAATGAAGTTTACACAATCCCTATAAGCTTCAACATGCATGCTGGCACTTACGATGGTGTTTGGGAGAGGGTAGTTTCAGATATTTTGGCTGGAACTTGAGCATAGCATCAACACCTTTAAGGACCAGAACCAAAGGAGGTTCTTTCAACAGAAAATTACCAGTGGGTCTGCTTGTGTTGTTTTGTAAAACAAGCAGGGAAGCAGGTGCATAAGGATGTTCTCAGAGGTGCTTTAGCAGGGTTCACAAACATCCTGGCTCTCTTTGTTCCATCCTGTTGTCCTTCCTTCAGCTTCCTGGTTCATAGCAAGAGCACGGGACAGCATCTCTCTCCTGTCTTTATGACAAAATGAAGTGTTAAGTGACTGGCTTACAGTGCTCTTACTGCAACTCCACACCGTGTTGCAGTCTGGCTCAAACACTGGCAAGTGCTGTCTACAGCCTTTTGTCTTCAAGTGTGTGAAATGTTGGGGACCATTACAAAAAGTACCAACAATTGACAGACACAAGATTCTGGAAACAGAATTTATACTTAAATGTTTCTCTTGTGCAAAACTAATACAGAAATTATTTAAATATAAACCACTTACTTGTGCCAGATCTCTTATAAGTGACTGTAATTAGACTGGAAATGCCCCACAGGCAACCAAAAGCATTTTCATCTTGCTCAGCAGCATGGACAGTGGCATTGAATGTATCCTCATAATGATACCGAGCTGTGTGGTGCAGTCAGCACGCTGGAGGGAAGGGATGGCATCCAGAAGGACCTGGACAGGCTGGAGAGGTGGGACTGTGTGAACCTCATGGAGTCCAACAAGGCCAAGTGCAAGGTCTTGCATGTGAGTCAGGGCAATCCCAAGGACAAATAAAGGCTGGGGGAGAATGGATTGAGAGCAGCCCTGAGAAGAACTAGGGGCTGTGGGCTGCTCAGCATGACCCAGCAGTGTGTGCCTGCAGCCCAGAAAGCCAAATGTGTCCTGGGCTGCATCCAAAGCAGTGTGGCCAGCAGGCTGGGAGAGGTTATTCTGCCCCTCTGCCCTGCTCTGGTGATACCCCACCTGCAGTGCTGCATCCAGCTCTAGGCCCCCCAACATAAGAAGCACACAGACCTGCTGGAGCAAGTCCAGAGGAGGCCACGAAGACATTTATAGGGCTGAAGCTCCTCTCCTATGAAGACAGGCTGAGAGAGCTGAGGTTGTTCAGCCTGGAGAAAAAAGGGTTCTGGGCTGACCTTGTAGCATCCTTCCAGTACCTAATGGGGGACTGCAAGAGAGCTGCAGAAGGACTTCTTACATGAGCATGTAGGGATAAGATAAGGGGGAGTGGCTGTACTGTGAGATAAGGTGGGTTTAGATTAGATATTAAGCAGAAATTCTTTACTGTGAGGGTGGTGAGGCACTGGGACAGGTTGCCTAGAAAAGCTGTGGATGGCCTGAAAGTGTTCAAGGCCAGGTTTGGATCAGGCTCTGAGACATCTGGTCTAGCAGAAAGTGCTCCTGACCATGTTAGGGAGGTTGGAACTAGATGATTTTTAAGATTCCTTCCCGTCCAAACCATACTGTGATCTTATGAAACTGAGTGGCAGCAGCAGAGGAAGTGGAGGGAGCCCATCACTGGGAAAGGGCAGTCATGGGACATGGCTAAACTGTAGAGAGAAGAAAGGACACAAGGGCAGGAAGGGGACATCACAGGCTAACTGCTGCATCATTTCCACTGACAGTGGAGAGGTGTTCTCTCATATGTAAGGTAGGGATGTATCCATGTAGTAGAGATCAAACATATTCTTAGAGGTTAATGCATGGTTAAATTCTTTGCTACGTACAGTCAGCTCTTGTTGAATCTCTGCTTGAATTCTGCTGTGTGGGTTATGGTACTTTCTTCCTCCTCATGCCTAAGTCTCACCTTTGAACTTTATTTTACCTGGCAGTCACCTCTGATGTTTTATTTCTGTAAAGGAAACAGGTATATTTTGTTTCAGAAAATATAATGTTGTTTTCTTGTACTTTCATTTTAGCAAGCTATGTGCAAGTAGTCAAATCCTTTGAATTCCAGAAAACCAGTTCCCATAGCCCCATGTTCCACCCAGTTGACTTGAGGTAGAATCAATTAATCTGTCAACAGTTTTTAAACCATCACAAAGTTACCACGCCAATTAATGAGGAACAGGGAGGGGAGAGAAAAAAATTAAAATGAAGACAGCATCCCATTTTTGCTCAGCAAGCCTGAGCTGCCAGCAGATAGGAATCTGAATTTCTAGAGCAATTTTCTACCTTTCCCTCCATGGTGCTTCTAGTAGTTATTCTGTTGAAATGATCTCCTTTTCTTACCCCTCACTCTCAAAAACATTAAAAAATAGGAAGCTCAAGCTAATGTTGAGAATTCAAGATTAAAATGAGACTTCCCTGCCAAAAGCATCTCTGGATCAGACACTAAATCTGCCATTTTTATTAGCTGTGCCTTCTGCACACCCTGGAGAAATGCAAGATTACAAAGGACCAAGAAGAAAGTTCATTATTATTTTTGTAATAGAAATGTATATATTTTAGAATGCATAGAGCACTCAAAGTTTCCCCCCCCATCAGTTTTAGCAGGATGTATTTTGATAAATTGCTTGCAATAAATAATTTTTAAATATGCTAGGGGGAGAAAATCCCTCAGGTTTCACTACAGCTGTGAATATTACAGATGGGAATTTCTGTACAAATCCTAAGTACACTGTGGCTTAGCTGATAGCTTTACTTCATATGATCAGAGAATGGTGTGGATTGGAAGGGGACCTTGAAGATCATCTAGTTCCAACCCCTTTGCCATGGGCAGGGACACATTCCAGTAGACCACGATGCTCAGAGACCCATTCAACCTGTCTTTGAACACCTCCAGGAATGGGGCATCCACAGTTTCCCAGGGCAACATGTTTCTGTGCCTCATCAGCATCACAGTAAAGACTTTTTCCCCCTAATATCTAATCTCTTTCAATGTGAAGCTGTTTCCCTTTGTCCATGCTCTTGTAAATAGACTCTATCCATCTTCCCTGAAAGTTCTCTTTAGGTGCTGGAAAGCTGCCCTAAGGTCTCACTGGAGACCTTCTCTTCTCCCAGCTGAACAGCTCCAGCTCTCTCAGCCTGTGTTCACAGGAGAGGTGCTCCAGCCTTCTGAGCATCACACAGCATCCAACTCTGCATTTGCTCCAGCAGGTCCATGTCCTTCCTGTGCTGGGGACCCCAGAGCTGGATGCAGCACTGCAGGTGAGCTCTCACCAGAGAACCAAATATATATTCAGCGTATCATTACTATTAGCAGTAGTTATATAATTATAAATATTATATATATTACATAGTAATTATTATATATATTATACATATTACATAGTAATTATAATATATCATGAAATATATAATTGTAATAAAAATAATAATTATA
>VZTT01064279.1:45026-71577 GCA_013400855.1 Buphagus erythrorhynchus | reverse complement strand
GAGCACTCTGTCAAGTGAGACGAGCCAGACTGGGATGCCAGGCCCATGTTACTGCATTTTCCTTGGACCAGTGCTCTTTATTAGTCCCCAGTGGAACCTGTGCCTTGTTGCAGGATGAGGTGTTTGTCACTGAATGAGGTGACCTGCTTGGGCTGTCACACAGAGAGTGCCTCTGTCCTTGGAGGGACAGAGGTTAAACCTCCAAAATGGATGGGTCACAAGCAGCATGTTGAGCTCCAGAGCACAGACACTTCTATATTAATCTGACTTCCTTGGAGCCCCTGTTTTATACAAGCAGAAGTCTGGTCTCCAATCCTGACACACAGCTCAATATTTAGCTGTTGGGATCAACCAAAAATATGCATGTGGAGGATTGCTTGCATTACTACAGCTTCCAGACCTTGCTGCAAGTGTCAGGCTGGCTGACTATGTGCCTCCCTGAGAGCACAGTGAGTTGCTGGCTGGTTCAAGTGCCCCTTTTTGCACAATTGGCCACGAGTCTCTGCTTGTTCACTGGATGTGGTGGCATCTCTCCCTGCTTTGAGCAGAGGCAAGCATGGCCTTGTATCCCTGTACAAAACCCAGCCTTACTGACTATATGCCATCACATGAGTCACTTCAGAGCAGTACTATTCCAGGCTGACTGAGCAATTGTGAGACAGGTCCTGGTAGGAACAGCTTGCAGAGTGTTAGTCCAACTGGATCCATCCTTTCCTGCTGTTTCCCAGCATCTGATGTTGCAGGCAGACTTAATGAGCCACTGACTGCAGAGCTAGAGGGGTATTTCCTAAGTGCTCCTAAAAGAGAGACCACCTAAAATTCCTGCCCGAGGATAGGAAGAGTAACTAGGGAAGAACTTTCTGTAGATAAAAAAAAGGTTATGGTCTACTCCTTAGAACAACTTTTCTCTCCTTTTTCAGAAGCTTTTCTGGGTTATATTGTTAAGAGATCCTTCTGTTGGGGCCTAGAACATGTAGCTGAATACCAGGCACAGATGTGTCTGCAGCTTTTCTTTCGAAAGAGGAATAGTTGAATTCCTCAAATATTCCCTGAATATTTGAATATTTGTGTGACCCAGCAGCTCAGAAGTTCTGGAGGGTGTGGGGGTGAACCCATCACTTCTGATATCTCCTGGGAATGTTCAGTAAAAGAGGGTGAAGGGAGAGTCACAATGATGGGGACAATGCTGTGCTCTAGTGACTCTGGGCATTAAAGTGCTATTCTCAAGCAGACTGGATGGAAAAATCCCTTCTCCTTCAGCAGGCCCTGAGCAGACAAGGCACAGGCTATTCCTCCTGCACCTGTCCCAGTTCAAGGACAGCAGTAAGTCTGGCCCACCAGGTCTGTTTGTCCCAGGACACCGTAATCATTTACCATAAAACACCAGCCAGTGACGCTTCCCTGAAGCACACTCTGAATAAATATTTTTTTTCTCCTTCGTCTATTTCTGTAAAAAGGGTCTTTTGATGAAAATACCATTGGTATGTTTGAAAAAACCAACCCCTGAGTAGTTATTTACTAAGTCCTTAAATACACAGGCTCAGTAGTTGACTGCTGTGAATGGCTGAAATGCTCCATCTCAGCCTGGAGGCTCCAGACATTTCCTCCCTGGGCTGCAGTGATGTGGCTCTGTTTGTGTGGGCCCAAGGGCACACCCCTGCCACCACTCCCTGTAGGACACAGCCAGAGTCTCAGCCTTGGAAGGGACACTGAAACCTGCAGAAGATGTCAAAGAGCCTTGGGAGATTTCAACACGTTATTTTTCTGGTGGTGCATAGGGCTGGAGCCAGTCTTGCCCTTCAGTGTCATCTAACAATGACTTCAATAGAGCTGAAGGAGTTTCAGTGTGGGTTTTGTGCCTCTCATGTCTCTGCCTGGAAAGTGCCAGCAGTGTGGGGCTGCATCTCTTCCCCCATCCAGCTGAACATTCTAGAACCTCAGGGAGTGAGTACAGGGGTCACCATCTACAGCAAGCAGCACAATTGTCCCCTCACTGAGCTCCTGTTCCAAGTGAACAGCAGTGTGGGAACTACTGGGTGGAAATCTGTGCAATGACTGACTTGGCAAAACTGTCTCAGAATATGCTTTTTAATAAACATGGCCTATTTTGCTGCAACCCAAATATAAATATATATAATGTGTATTGACAAGGTGTGAAGTTGAGAGGCTGATGAAAGGTTACCCTATAAGCTGTTGAGAAATCCTTGACCTGTTTCACATCTCATTGAGTTCTTCACAGACTAAGGAGTTGTAAAATGTCTAGGAATCCTGATGAGCAGCGACTCAGATGAATAACCAGCTCCTACTGGAGAGAGAAACAGGAGCCAGGAAATGGAAATAGTCTTGGCTTCCTTTTGTTCTTGCAAATATTATTTTCAGTCATTGTGTGTATCTGCTATAGGAATGCTCTGAGGTATGGGTATGACCAGGTCTCATTAGCCAAGAATTGCTTTTTTTTTTTTTCTCTTGTATTTGTCCTGATTTATGGAAGGATGCAACACCATACTTATTCTAAGTCTTTAGCTACAATTGTGCCCAATATTCCCTGAAGTTTAAGCTAGCTCAGATGGGGAATCCAAAAATAATCCTGTCTGGAAGAAAAGTGAAAATGAGTGAGCTAAACTAAGTGTTCTGTTCTTTATGCATCTTCAGAGACTAAAATACATTGAAGGTAATACAAATCACTTAATCCTCCAAGTCTCTGAGATGCTTTAAAAATTTTGACCATACTTCCACTAGGAGTTTAAAAAAAAAAGTTTTTAATCAGTGTCAGTCTGCATCTTAGAGTGCCTAGAGTAGCTCCTAACTTGGTTGCATGCCCAAGAGCCTTTAGGGTGTTCAGATGTCTGCCACTGACCAAATTCATTCTAAAAAAATGAGACCTAGAGTTAGAAATCAAATAGTGCTTTCTCATATATAACCTTTCAGCCAGCTGGTGTAAAAGAAATCATAATGGTCCAACTTCTGACCTCCAAAAGTTTATTCTATTGAGTCTTTTCTATCATGGATGATTTATCTAGAACCAGATCCATTTAGTTGATTTGACTGCCTGTCTAATCATTAATTTGTGGTCGTTTTTTCTATTAATCATTAGCATTCTTTTATTTTTCAGCAAGGCTTGGTATTTTTTAATATAATCTTAGCAAGGAATTTACTAGTGTGTTTTGGCTGCTTTCTGCACTAACCAAGGGGTGCTATGTTAACACTGCTGCACAAGTCACCAGAACCTGCTTAGTAAGTCTTGTTCTGCACCTGCAAACCCAGTATGGATGAAAATGTTGGCTATGACTGTGCTGTTGGAAAAGTGATTTTATGATCTTTTATCACATCTATGGTGTCTTTTCACGGGGCATTGAAACTCCTGGTAAAAATTTATCAATATATTACTGTCATGCATGTGTTGAAACCAAGAACTTTGGAAGCTTAATGATGTATGAAGTCTTTCTGCATGATTTTGGGGAAGATTGCTGAACAGATCCCTTTTATGCTGCCAGTGCCATGCAAGGAGCTGGTATTCTAAGCTGGAGTTCAGTTCTTCATATTTAAACTTGGGGAGGGGGTGTTTGAACCAAACCTCTTTGTAGAAATAGTACCTGATTTATATTAATACCTGAAATAGAGCCTTCTTCAACAGCCTCAAAATCCACTAAAATATGTGCCTGAACTGAAAGCCTCCAACTTCCCCTGTCCCAAACTCATCTAACTCCAAGCTAGATTTGTGTGGGTAGGAAATGCCCATTTTAAATACACTTCTGAAAAGTGCTGTTTAAGGGCTGGAAATTTTGCCTCTCTTCTAGGCACCTTTCATTTTCCATGGTTCTCATGCTAGCTCATTTTGCATAGTTCTCATTGATTGTATTTACATGCAGTGTTAAGGGGAGGATGGCTTTATGTTCTTCTCTCCCTGGCCCATTTTCAGGCCACAGTGGAGGGCCAGCAGTGGCAGCACAGTGACTTTGCTCTCCAGTGCTGTGTTTGAACACTTTGGGTTTTTTTTAAATTCCATGTTCATCCATGCTGTCATGCAGTCATTCATGCACTTATTCATATGACTGCCTGTTCTGCTGCTGCTTCCATGGGAAAGGAAGATGCTTGGTGTGTTCAGCAGCCTGGAGAGCCACATGTCCCATTCCCAAAGTGAGCCCTTTAAGCCCTTTTAAGTTACCTTGAACATTTCTCTTTTGTATTAACACAGCTCATGCCCTAAAGTAACAAATGGCATAGGATCCTTCACATCCAGCTTTCTCCTTGCCCTGGCACAGGGTGCCCAGAGAAGCTGTGGCTGCCCCTGGATCCCTGGAAGTGTCCAAGGCCAGGTTGGACAGGGCTTGGAGCAGCCTGGGACAGTGGGAGGTGTCCGTGCCCATGGCTGGGGGTGGAACTGGATGAGCTTTAGTGTTCCTTCCAACCCACCCCCTTCTGTGACCCTATGATGAAATTTGGTGTATAAATGTACATTTTGAGCTGGCATTTATCACAGGTATTATATTCAGTTATTATATTTAAAGCAGAGGTGATAATAATACCACCTATGGTTACAGGCTTCCCACAAGTGCAAGGGAAACACAACAAATCCAAGCCAACTATTTTTCCAGATTTTGTGCCAGAGCTCAGTTTGCATAGGTGGCAGTATTGGAAACTCTCCAGAGAAAGCTTTTTATCTGGCCATTCATTTCTACCAGCTCTTCTCATCTTGAATCCCACTGAGGCTGAGCCTAAACCTGCCACAGCTGCAGAAGCCAACCACTGTGCTATCCAAAAAACTCACAAGTTTCAAACCTACCACAGACTGAGACAAGCAAATCTCAGATAAAGGCAGAGCTGGGCTTTTCCTTTTCCTCTGCTTATCAGAGCCAAAAGCCCTCTTCTAACAAGTTGAACTCATCCAAAGGAACTAAAAGGAGAATATGGATTATTGGCTGCTTGCTCTCTACACAAACCATTGACATGGGCAAATGAAATATCACGTGTTGTGCTGAAGCCCACCCACAGGTGGGTTGGCAAATGTGAATTTGCTTGTGGCTATTCTTGGTTCTCCTGAGGCAGATTGGAGGTGAGAGGGGAAGGGAAGAGTTCTCTCTGCACCAGGAGTTGTGTCTGTGCCTTGGCTGAGTGACTGACACCTCTGAGTGACAGCACCAAGCACTTAATAATAAACTTTGGGATGAGATCTCAGGCAAAAGCTCTGTTGTAGTGAAACTTGGGAATTTGGGCTGTTGTCCAGTATCTGAAGATACTGAATACTTATATTCCACAAATAATAGAAGAAAAATTCTGAAGCACTTCCATAACATAGGTACTCTTCTACAATATACACATAGAGGAAAAAGGGTCCCAATGGTCTTTTTGAGCAGCTCTTCCAACTAGCCAATCTCTCCAAGCCAGTGCCCTCATGGGAACCAAAGCTCTTGGAAGTTGTCTTTTCATCTGGGGAATTCTTTTAGCAGTCTTGGAAATGTGACCTCCTCCTTTCAGAGCAATGTCTCTGGATGTGTCTGCAGGGAGCCAACACGAAAGGCCACAAATGGGGTCACCTCCTGAGTTCAGGGTAATAGATGGGTGAATCTATAAGCAGCTGATGACAAACAGGGCCCCAAGGCTTGAAACATCTTCTACATTGTGTCTTGAGAGCAATATTTAGTCCTAAGCTCTCCTAAAATTCCTAAAGTCACCAATTGTCTCAAGGCTTGAACAGCCTCTGAAAACCTTTGGCTCTTCTATTGGAAAGCAAAGGAAAGATCAAAATCTCATGATTAAACAAACTCAGGCTATTCTCATAAACATTTCAAAGGCTGAGGTTCCCCTTTCCTCCAGAGAATATTAATACTTTCTGCTGAGTTTTGAAAAATCAGGTGACACCAAAAAGAAGAGCAACTAATGGCACTGGGTGGAGTGGCTGATCTCATATGTGCAATCCCATATGTAGAATGTGCTCCCATGGGATTCCCACTCACTGCCTTATTGACTTGACTGAAATGACTCCTGTATTAAGTAACTCACCAGATTGGATTTTAACTATCTATGGAAAGGTTTTCTCTGTTCTCTAGGCCAGGAGAAACAGGAGCTGCACAAAGCTGGAAGGCATGGCCAGTTGGAAGTAAAGGGACACCTCTCATTAGAGGCCTCGTGAGCCTGGGGTTAGAAAACTAAACTGGAGCATATCAGGAATATCAGCAGAAGGTGGAACCTGCCAGTGTGAAGTGAAATGCTGACTAAACAAATATCCTTACAAACCCAGGCAGCTGGATTGATTGGCAAGTTTGATTACTCATCCTTTCCTGTCTAGACAGAGCGGGTTTATAGATTTCATATAAAAAAGTTAATACTTATCATGTTTGATGGCTGTCTTGGTGCTGGCGTGAAGCTCCATGAATTACTGTCAGCTTGATTGGAAATGGAGTTTGGGAAGGCATTAGTAAAATGGCCTTGACTTTTGCTGTGTCCCCCTGGAAGAAACCTTTTCCCCGGGGGGGGTAGAAAAAAGAAAAGGGAGAACTTTTTCCTGCCTCCTTTTTGGAGTTCAATTACAGCAAATGCACTTGGCCTGTTGTAGGCTGCCATATTTGAGAAAATCTTGGGCCGTTTGTCTATAAATAAGAAATATTGCACCATGCCAAGTCTTGACATAAGCCTGAACCAATGCAAAGTTGTCAAAGGTATCAGATATATGGAGGAGGGAAGTAGATTAATTTGTACCTGGAAGACTTTTGTATCTTGGGGATAGCATGACTTGTTCAGAACTATAAAGGCAGAAGGTGACCTGTGTAAGCTGGGCCCCAGGCTTGAACTGAACGACGGTGATGAAGCTTCCAAATACTCAGTGCATGCCCAGGCAAGGCAAATTCCTTCTGCTGCTCTGGTTGAAAGTGATTTCTCCTTGCTGATGTGGAAAAGTGGGGATGAGGAACCCCAGAGGTGGCTGTGTGCTGGGCAGTCTTTAAAGGGAACAGTTTTTCACTCCAATTGCATGGGGAGCATCAGAGCTGGTTTGAGCCAGTCCAGTGTGCTTTGATAGACTCTAATAGGTCTGAGGGGAACAAACATGAGAAATAGCTTTGACCTTGTCAAAAAAACCTGAATTTTGTTGGAGAAAGGGGGTTCTCTCAAGGCTTAAACAGGTATTTGGGCTGTCCTTTCATCTTTTATGAACAGTGTTACGCTAAGTGCTCTTTGGCTGCTGTTTTGGGAAGCTGGCACAAGCAGTGCTAAGGAGCTCATTTAAATAGAGCTGGCCTCATTAGCATTCCAGATGCTGAAAATGTGCACAGCTGGATCCCTGCCAAAAAGCAGACCTCTTCATCTGTGGCTTTCAGCTGGCCTAAAAATAAAGTTCAAAGTGACTTTATTAAAAATCTCCCTATAAGTGTACCTATATAAACATATGTATTTATACATGCATAAACACAAATTATGGCCAGGCTGATGTTTGCCTGTTACCTGCCTGAAGGATGAAGTCCTGCCCTGTCTTTTTCTGGTGGAGGTGGTGTCAGGTTGTAAGAGCTGTGTGCACATCCAGGTGTTGAGGTGACAGGCCAGGTTGGGATGCTCTGTTGGCTCCTGAGCTCAGAGAGCTGTCACTTCAGACTGCCATATCCCCCCAGTCAATATGGCTGTGTCCCCTGTGTGACCAACCTGGGATTTCATCATCCATGTGTAACTCTAACTCCTAGTGAGTAGGAATGTTTTGAAACCCAGCTTTTTCAGTAAAAGCTGCAATAGGTGATTGTATGAAAATAGCCACTCAGCTGAGGTAAGAAGCAGATCAAATGATTTTAAGAACTACCAAAACAAGAAAACACAATAAACTAAACTTGTGGCAATGTATAGATCCTTAGCACATCATTCCCTTAAGGACTTTGTGTGCTATTTGATACCCAAAAAGAGAATAAAGTATACAGAGAAGGACAAAAATAGATCAAGGGTACAGAATGACTTTTGTGCAAGAGGTGACTGAAAGTGTTTTTTGTTTTAGCTTGAAGAGACATATAAGAGAGAACTCTCTTTATCTGCATGACCTGCAGGGAGGAGATCAGCAGGGCAGGTGTAGTCACTCATGACTTTAAAATCAAAGGCTAAATTTCTAGTTAGAATCCTAAAAATTTTCCAAAAAAGAGTCATCTATGTTTAAATAGTGGTGTACATCTCTTTCTTTTATGCTGTGTGTTATCAGCAGAAAAAAGAGTGCTTTTCTCTGGCTACTTGGTGAAGGTCTCTCTTCACCACATTCTGCCAATTCCTGGGTTTCCAGACATGGGAGTTTCTACCTGGGATCTTAAAAATGTCTCATCCATTTACCTGAGCCAGTCACTCAGTGACACAAAGCAAATGAGGGATGGTGCAGGAGAAGCTTCATAAATCACAAATGTGAATGGAATTGATTCTAGGGGAAAGGGAAGAGTGAGAAAGAGCCCAGCAATTTTAATGCAGACCAAGACTGTGGGAGATCAGTGTCAATGCATATCATCCAGCAGGAGGACGAGTGGTGGCTGCAGAAGGTCAGCAGGGCACTGGCAAGTCACAGCTGTGCCCAGAGAGGAGTGAGGCTCCTGAATGGTGACTTCAGTTTGCTGGAGTAATGCTGCACCATTGCAGAACTTCCAAGGATGTCTGAGATGGGAAATACCTGTCTACCATTTGTTTACCTATATGTGGTGGCTCAGTGAGCGTGTTTACAAATTATCCCAGTTCCCAAGAAGGTGATGATGTTGGATGTAACCACTATTTTCCAATCATAGCCTAGTTCAAAGTTGGTCTTGTGGGTTTATGGTTGTCTAGCTCCCTCTCAATACTGGTACGTGGGCTCATTTTTAATTAAAGGAGCTAAAAACAGTCCAAAAAAGTTTTGTTGACTGAAGACTGAAAGTATGAAATGTTCTTTGGGGGGTTTTGGGTGTGGATTGTGAGGCACATTTTAATAATATTTAGTATGTCATCTTCAAGCAATGTTTTTAAACCTCAAAACTCCAGGGAAGTTCTGTAGGCTTTAGCAAACAGATGTTAGCAGTCAGCAAAGAATTATGAATCTTGCCTAAAAATATTCCCTCCTGCCTATCAGGATATCCTGATGTGCAACACTTCTGAGATATGCCTCCTATGGAAGCAGGGATGCAATCATTCTGCAGGTCTGTGAATCTAGGGATGAAAAAGAGATCTTGAGTCCCTCCTTATCAGTCATCAAGGCAGCAGCTTATTTGGGATTAACATCCTGATTAACAGAGGGTGTGTGTACATCAGTGCACACTTTGTCCCCATCCAGTAGCTGCCTAAAGTTCTTTGACTCAGCTGCTGCTTGTAAGTTAACAGTCTTTAACTTAAATATGTGCACAAGGATCCTAAATCCTGAGTTTTGAAATCTGTTTCAGGGATAAATGGGAATTATGAACTATGAATCCAGATTCCTGCTGTTATGAAAACTGGGGAAGAGTTGGCCCCAGAGGTCTTGATGAGGGGAAAAGACAATATCTGGTTGATGGGAATGGTTTAGCTTCACCTCCAAGGATTTACATCCACTTCCTATCACTTCCTATTTAAAGCTTAATGGTAAAGGTACACAGAGGTTCCTGAGACAGCAGGAAACCATGGCTCACAGATCCAGAAAGACTGGAATTTTCTGCTGTCTTACCAAAAGTATGAAACTGTTTTCAAGAAACTGCCAAGAAACACAGGTACAGTTGTGTGCACACTTGAAAGGAGTGGATGTGAAAACCCAAGGACTGTTCCAACTTTCCCTCTGCAGAGGCATCACATCATAACACAGCTTCATTTCCTAGGCTTGGTGCCACTCTGTGCTGCATCCTAAAGGATCTCATCCCCTCACTCTCCAGAGCCTGCAGGCTCTGAGGTTTGATGGAGGCACCTGAAATTGCCTCCTTCCTTTACAGCCTCCTCAGAGTGGTTAGCATAAAAACCTGGAGTCAACCTGCCTGTGAATGCAAAGGTGGCTTGACCTCATCCCTGCAGGTGGCTTCCCAGTCTTGCTGGGAATATTTTTGTATTTCCATCCTTTCATGAGCTGTCAAGAAAAGGAGAAGGGGGGATGAAGGCTCTCCAAAGGGAGTTATAGCACTTTTTGGCTGTGGTGTGCACTCCTGCTAGTTGATATGTTACTCTCTGTTGTTCTGCTGGCAGTACAAGTGAATGTCTTTCTTTATCTTTGTTTCCACTCTGCATTCCTGTTCCTCATGTTCAATGTGAGCTCCAGCCTGATGCTGCCTTTTGAATGCTCAGTGTGTGTTCTTCAGGTCCAGAGGCAAAGCCAGGCAGCCAGATTAAAAGATTTTAGGTTTCTTTTTAGTTCTTTTGTCAGTGAGAAGCTGAGAATGCTCCTTGGTATCTTCTCTGTTCTTCACTAAAAATATCAACTTTTTTTTTATTTCTCTGGGAATTCAGTGTCCAGTCTTAGGGCTGAACTGATGTGCCATTTTCTTCCATCTATAACCAATGGATCCAATTATTTTTCTCCCCTTTTATCCCTCTGCTTGCTAACACTTGTATAATCATTCTTTCAATGAAGGTGGGAGTCCTGATTTCAGAGTATATGAAGTTCTGATTTCTGACCTTATAGTGGAGTTTATTAATAATTTAAAATGGAAAAAAATCACTCTCTGAAATAGCTCCACTTAATGTAAATACTAAATTTAGGAGCATTTAGGAGCCAATCTTCCATTTGATACACATGCCTGCTCTTCACATAAAGTTTGCCAGGCTTTTATGTGGCAGTAAGGTGAAATAGGCTGCCTGTGAAAAGTAAATATATCTG
This sequence comes from Buphagus erythrorhynchus, assembly GCA_013400855.1. Taxonomy (NCBI): domain Eukaryota; kingdom Metazoa; phylum Chordata; class Aves; order Passeriformes; family Sturnidae; genus Buphagus; species Buphagus erythrorhynchus. The sequence continues at coordinate 60,818 of VZTT01064279.1, read as the reverse complement.
ACTAATACACACTCATTTTATCTGTGCAGTGTTTATATGATCCCTCCATTCATCTTCAAAAAATCTTCTTGTGTCTCATTTTACAAATGATTCATCCTTTGTGGTGGTTGAGAAAGGACATAGGGGATTCCCTAGGAAAATGCTGCATTAGCCATAGCTTTAGTTTATTTTTCTCCTGTGGAAATACATAATATTGTGCATGGATCAGCTTTTTGGAGAGCAGCCCAAACTCATTTGAGTACTTGAGCTTGAAGTTCCCCTTGATTTGGGATCTGTGGTGGGGAGCCATTACTTTAAGAGGTGTTAATTAAACTTAAGAGGATTATAGTGTCTTAATTAGGTTCATGTAATCACTACTAGTCTGGAAGGAAGCTGCTGGAAAGGCAGTGATGAACCTCAGCTGGAGAAGCACAGATGGCTTAGGCCAAGGAACTCTGTGACTAATGTGGAGGAAAAGAGATGTTCCAAGAGCAACCTTAATGGTTGTGGTTTTGTCTCACTCAGCCCATGAAGAGTTTGGAAAGGTTCCTTTTTGTACCTGACCAGGCTTAGGACATGCTCCCAGGCCCAAGGAAACTCATGGATGTGGTGCTTTGACTGAACTTGAACCCAGCCATGCTCTGGTGCTGGCAGGTTTTCTGCTTTAAGGTGAAATCCCCTACAAATGGCTCAGTCAGCCCATAATAAAAATCAGAACTGCAACCTCTCAGCTCTAGAAGTCCAGCTTAATTGTGGTTGTAACCTCCTGCTGTCTGAGCCTCTTAGAAATGAATGACATGCTGAAGAAAAGGAGAACTTGCAGATTTATTTATTTATTGCCTTCTTTTCTTCAGTGGCTGGACGTAAAGATACGTTGTATGATTGCAAGTCCAAGAAAGGTGCTCCCTGGGATGTTTGTGAAAGCTTCCAGAAATAGATTCTGACGAGCTTGGATTGAAAAGTGTAAAATTCCAAGCACAGGAGCTCACAAGTTTTGTTAAAGGCAGAGAAGTCTCATGTTTATAGCTGCTCCAGGCCTGATCCAACTCTTGCTGGTGTCAAGGGAAAAGCCTTTGCTGGAGTTCTTCATCAGCAAAGTGCTCAGCCCTGAGAAAAAAACCAGATTTATGGAGAAAGCTGTAAATGGGCGCTTGACACCTTTCCCCAGTTGAGCAGAAGGAGGTGCAGAAGATTAATCTGCAGCAGTTCTGCTGCTGAAGGCATCTGAAGCATGAGAAGAAGCAGCAGTGCTGGTAATGAGTGCTCAGCTGCTGTCATTGCATTTCCAGGATTTTCAGAGAGTGAGCACTGACTGCTCGAGTGGTGGACTTGGGAAATAGTGTCTAGCTTGGTTTGTTAGAGAAAGCATCAGGCATTTCTTCTTTTTGAGAAGACAGGGTGAAGTATGACAGCAGCAGCACCGGGGCACTGGAGACAGGCCAGATACATGTATTTGCTTGGGCAAGAAAAACAACCATCTGTCTAGAGAAGGATGTAAACATTAAGTGTTAACTGTCTCTCTCAGCCTCTGCTGTGGCAGAAAGGCAGCCTTGTCTCTTGAGTTATTCTGCTACAAGCTACTGTAATGCAGACTGTGTTGAAAAGGAGCAATTTAGGGCAGAATTTTTCTTTTACTGTATTTTTCCAAAGGATGGCTTTTTCACATAGGTCCCCTCTGACTCAAGAAGGGAGAAATAGTTTGGAAGGAAATAAATCTCTGCTGATGTCTACTCAGAAAAGCAGCCAGTGAGCATGGGTGATCTAATATTAATAAATACCATGGATGATGCACTGAGTAACTTCTCTGTTGTTTTTGTTATGCTATTAAGAAGTTCAAATTTAGGCTTCCAGGAACCACAGACACATTTTTCTGGGGTATGTGCATTGCAGTGAAACTTTGCCTGGAGCATCAGCACAAGGAGTGAAGGAGAGACTGCAGCAGCAAGTTGTGATGGTGGCACATTCAGTTTGTAAGGCTGGAAACACATGGAATGCAAAGGAGCCTTGCACCCCTCCAGCAGGGCAGGACTTGGGCTTGGAGGGCTGGTGGCTTTGGAAATCAGGGTAAGTCCTGCCCAAAGAAGGACTGACTTGTCAAAAAACAATTTACTGCTGCATGATTGTGTCAGACCACGTGCATTGTGAGGAGCTGACCCATCCCATGCATGTTGTCCTCGTGGCTCTCTCTCCTCAGTTCCAGACTGAGTTAGGTTGGGTGCAAGCAATCTTCAGACGCTCAGGTCCCCTTTCTGCTGTGCCTGATCCTCCACCTTGTGTCTTCTCCAATCCAGCATCTCCACCTCAAGGCCCTTTTCTCACATCTTGTTAAAGCTCTTGAATACAAGATCATTTCTGTTCAATCCTCTGCTGCAGCCAGGAGTTGGAAGGCAAATCTAAACCTTAAATCAGAAATTTCCAAGCAGTGGTGCCTGAAGACTTTTATTATGGAATCTTATGTTGTCACTTTTCCCTCCTGTTGTATATGCAAGGTAGGTAACCATCAATTAATCATAATTGATGTTATGTTAGGAATCTGATTTAAAAATTAATAGAGGAAAAGTTCTTCTCAATGTAATATGGCAGCTTTAATTTAAATAAAAGGCAAATCATTAAACTATCTCATTCTCACTGTTGGACTTGAGTCTGCAGGGTCTGAAGAACACTGAATGGGATTTTGGGATTATTCTGTGCTATAAAACAGAGAATGAACGTGGAAAAATACAATAGAGTTGACTTGTGATCATCAAACTAAAATCCGAGGAGCTGCAGAGGGAGAACTGGAGAAGGTATCCCAGTGCTGGGATATTTTTAGGGAAGTGCATGCTGAGAACACAAACACTCCCAGGTGCAGATCCAAGGCACAGGCTCCCCTGACTGTGTCTTCACACTGGAGCAGGCTGTTCCCTCCACCCTGAGCCTGCAGTTTGTCCTGGTGAATCATCCATGCTCTCAGTTCTTGAGCTAATGCATCTGCAACAGCAAGAGCCTGGCCCAGTGCCTGCCCAGATTTGGTGAAATATCCTTGGCAAGTACCAAGCAGTTTTAAACCAGGCCTTCATTAAATGCATTTTCATGTGCCAAAGTATGCCAGCTTCATTTTATATGCAAACTACTTGAAGGAGAGCTCAGTGGGGATTTAGATTCAGGATAACAGCAGGAGCTGTGTTGCTACAGCCAGGCTGGGATAACAATTCCAAGGGATGAGAACTGGCATTTGCTGTGTCAGGAAATGTCATTTGACATCTTTCATCTACCCCACCTACATAAGCCCCGATCAGGCCCCAAAATCTCAGTCATGTGGATTCCTGCTGACTTCTGTGGGGCTCTTCTGGCATGAGGGGCTCCTCCAAAAGGAGGGGATTCATGCCCTGAGGCCTCACAGGGTGCCCTGTTCCATGGCTGTCCCAGCTGGTGTCTCACATGGGGTCACACAGGGAGTGATGGCAGTGCTCTTGGTGGCTTCCTCAGCCATTTAGAAAGCTAATTTTAATAAATCAAAATCACTTTCCAGATTATTTTAAAGATGGTACTGGCAGGAGAGACATAAATAGCAAATTTTATTTTCCAAATGTGTTTGGGAATACTGTGTGAGTGGGGTCAGCACTCACCTTGGCATAACACTGTTGGACTTTGCTGACATTGGACTTCCAGCACCTAGTATTTTGTTGTTTAGCATTTGCATGGCCTTTCCCTTTCCACAAACTGATAGAAGTCCCCTCTGCAAGCCCTTCCTGCAAAGGAGAGGAGGAGCCAAATGCAAATCCAGTTTTGGAGCTGCTGTGAGGAGTCAGTGTGTGGATGGAGTTCTGGCAGCACAAGAGCACTGTCAGAGGAGGCAGAGCCATGGGCATGACATTTTAAATTGTATTTTACCTCTTTCCTTCTGGAAATGCAATGTTTCATTTGACCCGGATGATCTCTATTTCTTGGTGCACTCGAAATTTTAAAATCATTTTGGATGGATCTGAAACAGAGTATCATGTTTTCAAGTCCAGCCAGGGAACCAAAATGTAATTATTTGCACAGCTGTAATCACACTTCAAAAGAGCCATGGCTCTTGCTGGGGTCCCAGGTGCATGGAGAGGGAATTCATGAGCTCTGCATCCATGGAAATGCAGGACTGACCACTGCCCTGCTGTTTAGTTGATGGCTGTAGCATCCTGACCAATAAATTGTACTTTACAATAGGAAACTCCAGGTATGGCTTCACTATTTTGTCAGGAAATGCATCCAGATGAGGCTGTGTGGAGCTGAAAGCCAGGGTGAGGATACACTTACCTGCACACACCCCAAAACCTCTGCCCCCAAAGTCCTGTTTATAAGTGGGAGCAGCTTTTCTCCTGTTAGAAGCAGTCCAAAAAATTATGTGAAAATCAATGGGCTTTTTAAAAACAAAATTTTCCACAGAAAGGTACCTCTGCGAAGTATTTTTTAATGACAACTTTTTTTTTAAAGTTATAAAACTTCCAGCAAAATTGTTTTTCAAAACATTTTTCATTTCTGGTAGTCAAAATGTACTCTTGGTATTTACATTAAAAATTTGAGGAACATCCTTAAAAAACCTTGGGAAGGCTTGAAAAAACAACTTTTGCTTTAAGTGCTTTCAGAAAAAAAAAAATCAAATCCTGTTTATTTTTATACTAGCAAAATAAGTTTATATAATCTAACTAGCTTGTCCCTTTGGCTTCCTCATGCCTCCAGCTTGAGCCAGTGTCCCAGGGGATGTGGGCAGGAGAGCACTGCTCATGTGGCAAGGTAGAAGTTTCTTCTGCTCTGTCTGGACCTGATCAGCCTTATTTAAAACAGAATTCCCAAGGGGAGGCTGTGTTTTAATGCTCATGCTTAGTGATTTGCTTGACATGGGTGCAAAAACATGCTTTCCTTTTTAAATCTTTTTTTCCTCTCAGGTCTGTCCCAGGCTGTTCTGTCCAAAGTGCTGTGATGGATGGTTCCTGTTTGGTCCAGTTTCTGTCTCAGGACTGGTTTGTGTTCCTTGCACAGGGAAATGAGACTGGAAGGTGCTGGGAAAAAAATTAGGAAAGTGGACTGAGGGCTAAAAATCCAGATAATTTGTAAAAAGGCCATGTGATTTGATAGCACTGGAGAGCTTGGCCTGTGCAGTTTGGGTTTTAGGGGAGATGGGGGAGTTGCTGAAAGGATTGCAGAGAGCACAGCACAGCGAGGCAGCTCTGTGGGGCCTGGAAACATGGGAGAGAAAATTTACCAAGTGAAACCCATTCCATTTGCTTTTTGCTTTATTACTGAGTTCTAGATCTGATTTTAATGGGTATTTATTCCCAGCTTGCTTTATAGAGTGGCTATTAAAAAAACAGCCTCTTAAAAATTATTAAAAATGATGTTTCCATTGGCAGGGAACATTTTCACAAACAGGGTATGTAATTACATGTTGAACTAGCAAGGGACCTGCCATTTCCTTCAGTCACTGACAGCATTACCTCCTTTTAATGACTGGGTGCAGAGATTTTATTGTTAAAGTTATTGGGAGACTCTGGCTTGGAGGCTGACTTCTGGGTCACTGAATTCTCCAGCAAGGCTGTTTGAACAGCTCTGTGGTCTGGGCAGATGTCCAGCTGGATCTATTGATACTTTGCTGGAAGGAAAGTTTTGTTGCTAAGTTATATCTTGACTGGTGAATGGTTTGAAATATGCCCAGCCTGAGTTTTTAGCATTGATTGGGATCATCTGTCCCACTTAAATCTGGGGCAAGAAGGAAAGGGGCATTGCAGTCCAGTTGCTAATTCCACTTTAGTTCCCAAAGAGGTGAATCTCCAACAAAGGGCTGAGGCTCCAGCTTTTGAGAATAGGTTTCCCTTCAAGCAAACGAGTTATAATTTGGGAGCAAATATTTAAAAGCTGAATTTACCCTCAGATTATTTTCTCTGCTCAAATCCATTTGTCCTGATGTGCCCATGGTAATGATCCTTCATTCTTAAACACGATAGCAAACACCAGATCTCACGTGGGCTTGTGACACGGTGTGGCCTCAAGGAAGACCAAGGAGGACATGTGCCAGATGATCCCTGCAAGGGCACCTGGCCCTGGTTAGCCAGATGGAAAGCTGGGATGTGCTGTGCTGTGGAACCCTGCTCACTTCAGCCTGCTGCTGCCACCCACATTCCCATCCTGTGCCCTCCACCTGGCCTGACCTGCTCTCTATGTCTAGACAGGAGTCTGTGCATCTGCCTGGCAGCTCAATCACACTCATTCTTCTGGATTGTCTGGGTACCTGGAAATGCTTGCTCTGGGACACAAACATGAAGACCTTACCTAGAGCTGCCTGGTAGCCTTAAACCACAAATGCTTCGTGTGCTGGCATGAGCCTTGCATTTACAGGTGTGCTGCCTAAGCTGGCCATGGAGACCTAACCCAGACACCTCCGTGCTCCCCAGGCTGCAGGGATGAGGCATCCCCTTTTCTATCTGCTCTGCACAGATGGTGTTTCTACACTGGCTGCTCCTGTACCACATGCAATTCTCAGCTTCGTGGCTGTTAATTAAATGGTAGGCTCAGTGCCCTCAAGCACTGGGTTCTGAGACCAGGAGGTAACAGCTCTGTGTTTATGGCCCTTAGCAACATGTGTTATGTTTTGAGCAACTCATCAGCAGCATGATACTGGCAAATTAGTGGGATTTTAGGGAAAAGAGCATCTAGAAAGTCTGACACAGTGGCATTGTCACAGTGAAGGTTTAAATTTTAATTACGAATAACTTAACTGAGCAACACTAAAGAGTGTCTCTCTGCCAGTGATTCCTTAGTCCAAAGTGACAAGATTGGCCCAGAAGAGACTAAAGGCATCTAAATCCAGAAAGGATTCCCACATGCTCAGCAGCTGCTTCCCAACCCCAGGGGCAGATCCCCTGTTGCTTTCCCCACCAGCAATAGCAGCCTAAAGCATCCCCTTGTCCCCTCCCTTCACCTGCTTGCTGTGACCCAGTGCCTGGCATACATTTGGTAAGCCAGCAGGTAAATTGGATCAGTGAACTGCTCCAGGCTATAAAATAATCCTAGAAGTGAAGTCTAACCTGATCTGTTCTCTAGTGCTGTGTCCTGGCAAGCCCTGGGGTCAAGTGTGCTGTCAGATCAGAGGGAGTGATTGATGGCAGACAGGCAAAGGTGGGAGCTATTTAAACTGCTGTAGCTGCTGAGACCAGCCTGGGCTGACTTCAGCAGCCACCCAAAATCCTGCTCACAGTAAGGCATGCCTGTGGTCTGGGCAGCCAGGCATTGCAGCACTTGCTTCATCCTTCATCCATAAATTAGCTCTGGGCTTGTCTTAAGCACAAGGTTCAAACTAGGGCACCTTCCCACACCTCACTGAGGCACACTGCACACCTGGCACAGCACACAGTGGCATTGCCTCTGCCCAAGAATTTATGCTTGAAGCACACTCAAAGGATGGCTGTGCTGGTCAGGTCTTCTCAAGGTGAGTCAAACCCAACACATCATCCCCATCCTTCTCCTGATGGGTTTTGCCTTGTTTTTTACAAGGTAGTAGCTAAAATTTTGATGGTGGGATGGAGCAGCCCATCTAACTTGGCTGCTTGAACTTTAGTGTGTAAAAAGTGCAACTCTGCACTCTTGGTTGGTGAGGGATAATTATATTCTTAAATACTTGCTGTTAATTTTAGGAAATACCAGCCTTCAGCTATGCTGGTGTTGTTGACCTGGGTGTGATTGATCCTCCTGCTCCAGAAAGGTCTTTTTGACCCCTGGAGCATTTTTACAGCTTCTTGAAATTCACTGTTGAAAACCACTTCATGAGGATCATGCCTGGCTTGTAGCAAAGAGTGGTGGCCTTGCTTCTTATGGCTTGGGAGGAAAAATGAGAGGGGATTCCAAGGGCTTTGGCATGGAAGGCATAAAAAGGATTCTAATGATTTCACACATTCAGCATCAGTCCTTAGCTCCAGTGGCAGATAGGAGCAGCTGGTGAGCAGAAAGACTCAAAGCTTCCTTTTACTCACACTGACAACTCTGACCTGTGGTTTTGTTTTAACCAAGATATCTGGTACCGTTATATGCACTGTTTAAAGTACCCAACCTATCAGACTAGTCTTTTTCCACGAGCTTTATCTCAGATAAAGCATGGAAACCCTGGTTTGCCTTGCAGTTTTCTAAACAGGCAAGGGAATTGTGTAGAGTAGCTTTGTTTGGGGCCTGTGTGCTCTGAGACTCTTTGAAGATGCTTTAAGTAAACACCACTTGCTGCTGGCTTATTATCTAGTCAAACAAAGAGATTTTGTGGTTTGAGGCTGTAGAAAGGAAAGAATCAGCTGCTGTAAATACCAGTCAATGGATGAAGGAAGAAGCAATGTTCTTTATATTCATGTTTGTCAGAAATCAATGCTGGGACTTGCAGAGTATCTGTAAAATCTTCAGCACAGGTATAAGTGCAACCACCACATGGAGCAGTGGGACCTGTACTGAAAAGTTAAATTCTGCTCAAGGGTTTCCCTGAAAAAGAACCAGTCTGTGAGTTTCTTGATAAATATTTAAGAGGGGCATCCCTGTCTTAGACCTACTTGTGCATCCAGAATACCTTAAATTGAGAGCTGGGATAAAGCTTAAAGAAACCAAATAAATGGACAAAGAAGCACACAGAGCCAAATTCCTGCTTGGCAAAGTTCCTCCAGCATTAGAGCATTTGGCAGACAATATTTAATAAAGCACTTGTATCCACACTTAAAACTTTACACCATTCGTGTTCCCTGCCTCTCTTCCTGTCTATTGTTTTTCTTCAGATGCTGTTGGAGTTACAGAGAGATGACCATTGTAGCACTCAAGGCACTTGTGTTGGTAAAATGAGGTGTTGGGTGGTGTGTGTGTATGGGCTGGTCCTTTGCTGTGCAGAAAAAATTCTCTGTCTTAATTCCAAAGGGCAGCAAAGGAGTTAAGGCAGGTAATCTTTTCTCCTTTTCACCCAGGGATTAAAAAAATCACCACTTGCTTCCTCTTCTTTGCCAGAAACTTGGAGATTATGGCTAACCATAATTTTTTGAGGTAATATTTTTCACAGGATTAAAAGGATGTTGTTTTCTTTGGAACTCACCAGTTGGAGAGTGAGATGCTTGGTTGGGATCAGTGGTGCATACAGGAGATAGTGTGCATTAGTTTTTTCCCAATCTTTTGCAGAGTGTAACCCAGAGTTCTTGCCTGTGCTGCTGCATGGCCAGGTGTCCCCAAGGGAGCAGCACTGGATACCCTCCTCCTTCCTCATCCTCCTCCTTCCTCATCCTCCTCCTTCCTCATCCAGGACCTGGGTTTTGTGGGGAAATCCCTCCAGCCAAGAGCAGAACCCTAAAACCCTTTACATGCTGAGAAATTCAACTGCTGTCTGTGGAGTGCTTTGAATGCAATGAAATGTTGTTTCTAGCTTTGCTGAGAGCCTGAGCAGCTGGGATATGGCAGGGAAATAGTTAGCCAGTGGTTGGGAAGCCTCACTGGGAATGAGGATCCTCCCCAGCTCCACTCAAGTGCTGGCAGCAGGCCACTTCCCCTGTCCTCAAAAGTGAAACACTTCACAGATGTCCATGAAGAAAATTGATCTGGGCTGCTTTATCTCATGGAGCTAAACAGGGTTAGGAAGCTGTGTTTTCCTATTAGAAATTGTTTTGTTAGGGGATAGTTTGTGGTCCAAACAATCAGGTTTGAAAAAAGGCCAGATTGACCATAAAGTACCTGAGGCAGGTATTTTCCCAGACAAATGTTTTCCAGTTTTGTAGGACTGGAAAACATGTAGATTTTCTGTAGTTTATTGGTGCATGTTCCTCTCTTCTTGGCTTGTTTTGAGCCCTGCAATATTCAGAGCTATTTCCTGATGTAGACCTGTACTGTGCCCAGCACACCAGACTCTTGGTAAGGCATTAATCAGAGGGAAAAAAAAGGGACAAGAAAGAGCAAACTAGAGATCATAAACATTTGTGTTTCAAGCATTATGGTTGCTCAGAGCTGAGGTATTTAATTTGTCCCATTGAGAGAAATGGATGCTGTACTACTCTTTCCAAGTATGAAGTATTTCCAAGTATTTCTCTTCTCCATCCCTCACTGTTATTCATTTGCACTTCATTCCTCTTGTCCCTTCATCTCTGGGTGATGAGGATCCTTTCATTCTTTGTTTTTCAGATGGCATCTCAAGACTTGGGCAGGATCAGGTCAAGGCCTCTGTCTGAGCCACACTTGGCTGTGTTGTTCATCAAAACAAGTCCTGTCCTTGTGCCCATATTTCTCCAAGGAGCTCACCAGGCTGCAGAGCAGGTGTTTGGTTCCTCTCTGTGCCCAGCAAAGTTCAGCCCAGCCACCCCTTTCCTGCTCCCTCCTGGCCTGAGCACTGGGGTGCCATCAAGCACTGCTCCGTGCTGGGTGTGGATTTGTTGGAAATGGAGCAAGCCAAACTTCCTGAGATGTTTTTCCAGGGACTGGGAGCTGTGCCCTACCTGCTCCACCCTGGAAGCTTCTGGTGGCAGGCTCAGTGCTGTGGGGTGGAGCTGCCAAGGGAATAGTGGGTCTGGGGTCTGAGGTTGTGCATCCCTTTTCTCTTTAAAACTTGCAAGAGGGGTCTGAGAAGTGCAAGCAGAGGTAGTGACAGAAGTTGTTTTTCTGATTTCTTTCAATAAGAACTAAGAGCAGTTTGACTGAAGAAATTTTGTTTGCATTTCTTCTGAAAATCTGGAAGGGTAGGACTGGTGGAGTTTTGTCAACAGAGGAACCATGTAAATAAAGCTGATGAGTCAAGAGAGAACCAAGTTTTAACCCAAGCCATTTGTGCTGAGGGCAGCCCCACTCTGCCTTAGGAAAGCTGTGATATGAATCCCACCTGGGAGGTCTCCAGCACCAGGAAAGGGGAATGACCTGGTAATTGGGGCTTTTGCTGGTTTATTATCAGAGTGCCTGGGGGAGAGGGAAGGCGTTTGCTGCCATGGGTTGACCCTGCTAAGGGCACAGAGCCCTCACACAGATGTCCTGTCTTGCTGCAGTCCCTCCAGCACTGCCTGCTGGGACACACATGGTCACTTGGATAGGTGCTATTCCTTGCTGGCACTAAACCTTGCCATGGAGAGATGTTTTTAGGAGAGGAAAAGCAAAACGCCAGGTTTGCTGGATGAGACAGGAATAAGAAATCCAACCAGCCAGAACTTTTGCTACTCTGGAGCCCAAAACATTTGTGCCCCATCCCATATTTTTCCTTTGCTCATGGGCAGACCTTGTTGCTGTACCAGCTGCAGAGAGCCTCCTTGCCCCTTTCCCCACTGCTCCTTTCTGCCCTTGGTTCCCCCTTCCCCAGGAGGGGATGAGAAGCACAGGGCATCTGCCTGCCAGTTTTGCTTCACTGACAGAATCCTCCACTTTTTTATTAAAGACAGGAAGTGTTCTCCAGGCTGGAGGTGACTCTAGGTCTGCTTGTCTCAGGCTTTCTAGTGACTCATCTGTCTGCAGCTGATACGAGGCCGTCTGATGGATTTTTTTAAAAGCACAGACAGCATTATGTGTTGAGATATTGAAAGGCTGATTTCTGTTTTGACTGTTGTCATGTTGGCTTGCAAAGCCTAAGGTATGTGTCACTTTTGAGGGTTAACCACTCTCATTCAGGGATTTTATTAATAGCTTCTATGCTCATGAATGAAGAAAAAAAAAAAAAAAAAGGGCAACTTGTTGAAATTGGAAGAAGTAGGAGGGAACTTGTCATTTTTTTCCGGTCTGCTGTGAATTTCAAAGGCTTTCCCCAGAAGGAGAGAGGCAAGGAGGCTGAGTTTCCCTCTTCCTGAATGGAGCCTCTGCTGATCACAGCACAGTGACTCTGGCTGTGCTATGCTACAGAATATATTGAGACTTATGAATGAAACCTGTTACACATTAACACGCTAAATATACACCCACAACGTCTGGAGCTGTGTGGTAGCAACTTCAAAGCTTAGAATTTAGAGCAAAAAAACTGGGGCTGTAGATTGTGTTTAAGTTCATAAAAGAGATAAAGGTAAGCTGCAAGTTTAAGCATGGAAGAAATCAATTTAAAAGAATTGTCTGAGACAATTTGGAAGTATTTCTTTGGCCACTGACTATTAACTCTAACCCCTGAAGTAAATGATAACAAACACGCCATTTAATTTAGAGGCATCTGTTTCTTTTTGTTTTAACTGTATTTACATGCCCTGACCCTTCTGAGATTATTCCTCATCTTTTTGAATAAAACGAAGCAGTTAAGTAATTTGAGTGGCATTTACAAAAAGCCCCACAGGTTCAGGAGCTGTGCAGCTTCCACATGAATGTTTCATTAAGCCTTTCAAGGGTGGCCACATCTCATGTCCTTCATTGCTGGTTTGGGGCATTTTCAACCAAGCACAGCATCTCTGTAGAGGTGATGAGCTTGGAAGGGAGAGGATTTGAACAGGACTGTCTTTTGTCACCTGAGTAACCTCCAAGTTACAGCTGGAGGGGAGGTATGGTGAAGGTGAAGAGGCTGGGAGGTGGAATAAAGCTTCAGCTCTGCTGCACCTGGTCCTGATCCAACCCAGTGGGCTGCAAATGACACCTGGAATCATTGGTCCCCAAGTGCCTCACCAAGGGATTGATAACTCTGTGTCAGAGGGACAGAGGAGATTAACTAGTTGGTGTCCTGACTGTGCATTAACAGAGCTGCAGGAGCAGGCTGACAGGACTGCCTGAGCCTTTCACTTGCCCACAGATACTGGAAGGTAAACAAAGCTTGGGAAAACTGGGAAACAGCTGAAAGGGTAGAGGAACCCCCCGGAGATCCTTCCAGTTTAATGAGAGGGTGTTGCATTCCTCCCCCAGAACAGAAGCCCCTGAGACTGAAGTAACAGGAGAAAGCAGAGTCCTGCTCTGAAAGTCTTAGGCAAAGAGGTAGAGGGGCCAGGTTATCCCTCTGGAATTTTTATTGACTCCAGCTGCTTTTCTCCGGGCTGATTCACCTCTGTCTCTAAGGAAACACAGGGAAGAAATGATGTTTCAAGCAATCTGGAGGGACTCACAATGTGCCTTCAGGGCACTGGGTGTGTAAACAGAAGAATGTGAGATCAATTACCTGTGCTGTTTAGGTTGGCTGTTCCCTCCCCTTCCTTTGCTGACCTGTAACAGAACTCGTATTGAGGTGATTCATGCCCCCAGATTCTCTTGGTTTCTATGGAATACTTTGCAAACAGCACAGACACATGACATAACCAAATCACGTGTGTGTGCACTGAGAAGGTTATCAAGGAGTTGGTCACGGGCTGCCATGAAGCTTTCTTAATTGTGTTTTCACTCACATTAGTTAATTTGCAGTAATGAAGAGGATAAACATTTGCAAGCTACAGAAAGTGTATTTTGGGCAGTGATTCATGGTACCATTGAAGAATGATAGAATGGTTTGGGTCCAAAGGGACGTTCAAAGGTCATCTACTCCAACTCCCCTACAATGAAATGAGTGGGATGCATGAAGAATATACAGAATAGAAAAGAGATTATTTTTCTGAGGGACTTTTAAAATGCCTCTCACTCAGGTGCTGTGAACAGGCACAACGAAAGCACCTGGTTTCTTCACAAACACAGCTGCTAACAGTGTATATTTTAACCACACCAAGATCAGAAATTCTGACAAATCAGTGTCATCCTCTTCATTTTGACAGTGATTTTGGTTTAAACCATCTACAGCCTTAGCTGCATTTTTCTTGACAAACTAATTGGTCAACAATTCTCCAGTTTCACCCAATTCTATTTACACACCCTTCTCTATCAGTAGATTGTGTGACAGAAGGCTCCAGAAGCCCAAAGCACTTATGAACATCTCCAGGGTTTATTGTTAAAAAACACATCCAAAGTCACAAAAAGAAATGATCAGCACCAGAACAGGGCACTCAAGGTCTTGAGTCAAGTGTTCACCAGATTTGTTGGTCCCAAGTACATCTTTAGTCCATACAGCCTCCATTGTCTTTTAGTCAAATCCATGTGCTTTTCCAGCTCAGAGGAAAATCTGCTCAGGAATTATGCAAAGTGCAGCTTGTTCTCCCCACAGAAAACAGGGGTGTGTTATGGGGCATTAAGTAATTCCTGAACAAGGCTGGACCAGGGAAAAACGAAGGTCAAAGGAAGGATTGTAAAGGAGTCCCCAGGTCTGTAATTACTGTAATTACAGTCACTGCTGGGGTTCATCCCTGTGGCACCTGGTGGAAAGAGGAGCTGTTTGTCTGTGCATTGAGCTCCTGTTAATGGTTACCTGAAAGCAAACTTGCACCTGCTCAATGGCACATTGTCCTGTAGCCCACGTGGAGTGGAGGGCAGGTGACCTTCTGTGCCTGGCTGGTGGAGGTCTAGAGCTGGGGGCTGCTGGACAGAAAAATGCAAGTGCAAACCCTTTTAGAATTTCTCAGCTCCTACTCCGTTGACTGGATCATTGAGGAAGCCCTAAGACTAAGGGAATTCCCAGTCCATAAAACTGATTTTCCACTCTTATGGAGTATGTGGATGCACTTGCTTTAATTCAAAAGCAATGCCACTGCTCTCTGCACGGTGGAGTTGTGGGGGTAACTTGCTGTCAAAATGAACAGGATGACACTGATTTGTCAGAATTTCTGATCTTGGTGTGGTTAAAATATACACTGTTAGCAGCTGTGTTTGTGAAGAAACCAGGTGCTTTCGTTGTGCCTGTTCACAGCACCTGAGTGAGAGGCATTTTAAAAGTCCCTCAGAAAAATAATCTCTTTTCTATTCTGTATATTCTTCATGCTTCCTGCTCATTTCATTGGCCAGTGCAGGGTGAACCAGGTGATTATGGGAGCTGGAGTTACAGAATATCAACTTTTCAAACTGTTCTATCTTCTAACTGTTCTATCCTTACTTTAGATCATAGGTAAATTCACAGGGTCAAGACCAGCTCCCCTCCCACTGATGATATGATGGCTTCTGTTCAGCAGCTGGAGGCACAACCTTCAGTCTGGCCATTACAAGGTCCATAAACACCTTTGGGCTGAGCACAGTTTGGCCCCAGGTTAGTGGGAGGGAGCAGGTGGCCACCAAGGACATGAAAAGGGACCCTGTGCCCTGATCCTGCTTTGCAAGCCACAGGTCAAGTCATGGGCCACAATCTAAATGTCTTTGGCCAGTGGCACTGGGGAGCTCGATTTCATCTCTGTCTGTCCCAGCACTTGTGCCAGAGCACAGCTGCAGACCCTGTGCTGCACCATGCTGCTTTTCCATGAATTATAATTTCTTACATTAGAAAAATTATCTATAAAAGCAGAAGAAAAAAACCCCTCCAGCAAATAGTCGCAGTTAAGTTAAACAAACATGTAAATTTATGGTAAGCTCTGTGAACTACTGAGAAATGTCTACTAAGGCCCATAAATGTGCTGGCTTTCAGTCTCAGGCTTAATTACCCAGTGCTGCTTTGCTGAGTGCTTCCAATGTGCAAAGAAAATACATCAGAGCTGGATATAACAGCTGCTCATGTGCTACAAAGATTCATCCTTTTGGGAAAGGATATATATTTAATATTTCTGAACAGTCTGGCCTGTGTTGATAGCTGGCTCTCATTTATTTGGTAGGATCCTATAATTCCTTCAGATCAAATCTGGCACTAAGCAAGGTGTGAGCGCTTCTGTAGATGTGAAATTGTAAACAAAATTGCAGTGCTGCTAATTTTTGATTAAACTCAACTCCTTAAATACAAGCTCTTTGTGGCAGGGTAGGAAGTAAAGCTGGTTCACCATTAATCCCAAAAGATATCTAAAAACTTTTTTTTTTTCCTATGAAACTGTGTATTTTAAAGTCTGGTTTAATTTCCTTTTTTTTTTTTTTTTT
>VZTT01064279.1:23034-45015 GCA_013400855.1 Buphagus erythrorhynchus | reverse complement strand
TTTTTTTTGTCCTATGAAACTTTTTTTTTTAAAGTGTGGTTTTATTTCCTTTTTTTTTTTTTTTTTTTTCTCTTTAGTTTGTATCTTTGAGAAATACCAACTTTTCTGTTTATATTGTACTTTCTCACAACTTCCCCTCTGGAGATTTAAGAATCTGAGATATTTTTAAGCTCAAATACTCTGATTTTACTGGTCCTTCAAAGGCTCCATGTATGGCTCAACCTTACAGCCTGCTCATGTCATTCTCCATGGTTTAAACAAGGCTGTTAAAGAAACCAAACCTCTAAGGACAAAATCCCCCAAAAGGTCATTTATCAGATATTTGGCAGACTAAGTAGCAGCTCTGATAATGCTTCTGATGGGCTGAATGAAAGATCTATAATCCTTTCCTATAGAAAATGCAAACAGATCTGGATCTATTCCTCCTAGCAACCAATAATTTGACATAAATTACACAGTAACTGCTTAGCACTGTTGGGAGGGTGCTGGTGGGATTTTTTCTTTGCCCTCAAGATGAACTTCATTTGCAGCAGGGCTGCCAAATCCATTTCATTGTAAAGAAATTTGCTTTCTAAACTAGATACCCCCAGGGATGGAGATTGTGTGGAAACGAAGCCAAATCCAATTGCTTGGCTATCTGTACTGGTTGGATGTAAGTTAGCAAACAGCATCACCCTTTGCATCTCCTATTTACCAAGCCCTTTATTTACTGGCTCCAGGCTGCATTCCTGGCAGCCTGTCAAGCTGTTCAAACACGTGGAGCCTGTTGGAGAGCTGGGGGGAGGCTCCCACTTTGAGGTGTCCTGGAGCCCTTGGGGATGTCTCTTTGCAGCAGGAATTCCATCCAGCAGCCCTGGGTGGGGGCTGGAGCTCTCACAAGCCACTTGATGTGATCCCAAGGCTTTGCTGGCTGAAGCTGTGACCTGGAGTTGTTTGCACTCTTCTTTATGTGGCTATCTGGTGGAAATCATACTCTCTCTCTAAGGAAACCTCAAAAATCATGTCAGACTTCTATTTGCTGGTTGTGGACTGAACCTTCTTTTTTTTCCCAAAAATGCTGTTTCACTTGCAGGATGGGAGGATGGGTTTGCTGCTGGCTTTGAGCCCATGGAATCCAAATTCCAAGGAGTCCAGGGTGCTACTCTATTGTAGATAAACCCTTTGCTCTGTGAATGCTGCTTGTCCCCTACAGTCTTACTTTAGATCATGGCAGCAGGGTACAGGATGGTCTTTTCTCCCTTTGAAAATCCTCCTTTTCCAGCCTCTCTGCTATCACTACCAAATTCCAACCTAACCACACTAGAAAGTGTAAGTATAGAGCTCGAAATCCCCCAAAAACACAGCCCAAAAGGGGAAAAATATGTTCTCTCAGCCAATCAGAGTGTGGATTGAGGAATGAGTCACGTCTGATGTATTTAAAAATATATGACCTATTCCTGTAATGTAAAACATGGCCACAGCTCGCTGTTCTAATACAGTGGAAATTCCATATTTATTCTCATGAAGCCTATCTGTTATGTTATCCAATTGAGTTACTTAGAAACAGCAATTGCTCCAGTGTTTTAACAGGGTACTGTAACCAAACTTTCCTTTGTGAATTCACTGTAGGCTTGTCTTGACAATCCATGAAGATGATGTAACCAGAAAACAGCCCATTAATCTTATCTGAAGCTTTAAATTCCAAGGTGCAATAAATCAAGTTTAAATGAGTTTCCACTGAACAAAAGTAGAGGGGCTTTATGAAGAACTTCCATTTTAAGTGAGGGGTTTTTTTACTGCATATTATTACATGGCCATTCAAACAGCAGCTAGTTATGCTAAAGGGGGAGGGCACTGATGAGTCTTTTTACTTCTGCATCCTTATAAGATACTTTGTTTAACAGATGCAGAAGGTGATGAAACACAAAAAAACAACAAAGAAACAAAACCGAGGAGGGGGTGAATTTAGTGTCATAATTTATGTCACGTTCTTGTGGGAAATCCATGCAGAATTTATTCCTTCATGGCCAATGGACAAGGCTGATCTGGTGACTCTGCAGGAGTTTTTTGCAGTGCCTCCCTGTCTGTACATGAGTCCATGCTCCCCCAAGCCTCCTCCCAGTTCTCCCAGCTGTCCTGGCATGGGTGGCTGTGCACAGACAGTGTCAGCAGGGAGAGGAGGGGAGGTCTGAAAAGCTGGGGCTCTGCACAGAAACTGTGCTCTGGCTTTTGGCAAAGTTTCCTTACAACTCCTCCCTACCTGCCAGCTCCTGCCTGCTGTAGGATACAGAGGCTCTAGGATTACTAATGCCTGCACCAGAGCCTCCAGTCAAAATCCCATCAGGACTGCAAAAGAAACTGGGGGCCCTGTGAGGGGAAGCAGAGACGTGAGGGGGGGGAAAGTGCATTTATTATTGTGTTGTCTTTGAGGTTTTTTTGATGCTAAATCTGTGAGCACAAGCAGGGCTTGGCTGCCTGACCTAGTGCTTCCCAAAGATGACTGGAGAAGGTCTCCTGGCTTCAGCGTGCCTTTAATTCTTTAGGAGTTTTTAAGAAATTCCCCAAACCATATTCAAAAGCCAGAGCCACATCTCAGTGTTTCAGTTCCTTTTTCTCATGAAGTCCATTTCCAGAATGACGTGGGGCAGGGTGGGGAAGAGAAGAATTCAGTAAAGCCAGGCAAGGTCATTTTGTCTGGAGCTGTTGGGAAATAACTGTCCTAGTGCTGGAGAGCCCTTGGATGGGTGGCAAAGGGCTGGAGCAGCAGCCTTTTCCCCTGGGTCAGCTGGAGCTGGAGCAGAATGTTCCCACTGAAAGAGGAAGGAAGTTCTCCTGTGTAAGTGGCTTGTCTGGGATGTACAAAGCTACTTTTAATGCCTGAATTTTCCTGTGCAAAGTGCAGATATCAGTGTTTTCTCACCCAGAAGGGTTGCCAGGAGAATAAATCAACACTGTTTGAGAGATGCCCAGATGCCATCAGCACCAGGGAAGTGTTTTTGGAACTGCTGCCAGCCCAGGAGTCCTTTCATGGGATGTGATTCTGCCATGCCTGGCACAGGGATGGCACTGTCCTCAGGGAGGCAAGAAACACACAGGGATTATGGGCAGCTGCCTCTATTATTTTATTATATATTATTTCTCTTGCACTGTGAGGAGCTGTGGGTACGGCTGTGACTGTCTGAGAGTTCCCCTTACCTGTGTTATTAATTTCCAGCAGTGATTTTGTGTTTCCATGAGTAACTTTATACCTGCTTGGCTCCTACATATTTGTGTTTTACACAAGGAATGAAGGGAAGGGAGAGCTCCTTTGCTGTGGAGGCCAGTATTCCCAGATTGCTCCCCATCCCAGCATCTCTCTGAGAGGATTAATTCTGGTGGCAGGGCCAGGTGAGCCACAGAACATTCAGTGGAGCTACCAAGGCTCCTTCCTCAAGCACAGAGCTCCTTTTCTCATCCCCATGTGGTGAGCCTGTGTGTGTGTCCACCCCAGAGCTCACCAGGAACTGCAGGAGCTGAGCTCTTCTCTTCTTCCCACTCTCCAGGATTTCTGTGGAGACCTGTGTGGAGCCTGGTGAAATAACAGGAAATGCTTCTGACCATCCTCAAGAGTTTATGACCAAGGAAAACTAAACGAGTGCCTTAGCCTAATAAATGTATTGGGTCACTTTTCTCTGGATAGAGCAAATAAAGGGCATTGGTGGAGCAAAAAGGGGAGCATTTTCCTTTCTGTCAGGCATGGAGTATAAAGACAAGACCATAAAGCTGGTACTTGTATACAGGAGTCTTCCCCTTCCCAAAATCCAGGTGAACTCTAGAGTTTCATAGCAGTTTAAGCAGGAGTCTGAGTCTGAATGACCTGTGGGTTTTTCAGAGTGACAACGGGGAAAAGGAATTGTGCTGTCGCGTTTTTTCTGCACTCATGAGATTAAACACACGTTTGAAGGAGACATTGTAGTCTCCTTCTTAGGAGATACTCAAAAGCTGCTTGGGTACAATCTTGAGTAACATTCTCTTGAGTAACATGCCCTGCCTGAGCAGGGAGTTTGGACCAGATGACCTCCCTTCCAACATCGTCCATTTTGGCAAAATCACAGCTCATGTTTGTCCCGAAGTTCAAGTGTTTGTTCTCGAAAATTATATCCCAGGTCAGTCACAAACTATTGTGCCTGGTAGTGGTGGCTTAGGTAGAAAAGTAAGTTATTTCCCACCCACAAAGATGTTATAAGCCTGAGCAGCTGTCTTGGTGATGGAAGAAGTGAAGATATACAAGCAAATGGGTCCTTTCTGGCCTTAGGAAAATATTTGAATCCACAAATTTCCCCTGGCCTGAGCAAAGCTCTCACTGAGCTGAGGAAGAGCTGAAGCACACAGAAGTTGGCTGCAGCACACCTTGCAGTAAGTAGATTTAGTAAGAACAGCATGAAAGGGAAGTGTTTGCTGATGAAATGTGACCTAGGTGTGGAGAGCTCTCCAGCAGGGGAGCAGTCCAGCTGCCTCCCTTACCGGGTGATCCTTTTACTTCCAACCATATCAGTGAGCTTCCTTTCCCTCCCAGAAAGTATTTTGGGTCAGCTTGAGAAACAATAGCTTTGCTAGTATGGGTTCTTCTAAGCTAACTAAAGGCATATGCAAAGGCATGCCTTCCTTTACAAGGTATGTAGTGACAGGATCTACTAAATTCAGCAGAGGAATTCTTTTGGGAAGTCTAGATTCCCACAACAAGAAATTCTCCTCCTTTTCCTACCTCTAGGACAACTGGTTTTTGTCATTGCTTTGCCCCTGCTGGCACTGTTGCTTTTCCCTTTACTGATACAGTGTTTTCCAAGAGTAATAACCCAGGATAGACCAACAGATTCAAACTCATTGTGTTTGCTTTTCTTTTGAGTCCTTATCAAGGCTGGGAACTTTTCTATTAAGTTCTTATTTAATTTCCCTTTCCCTCCTTGTAAATGCTTCCCTGATTTATTCCTTCTTATTCCCAAGTGAGAATTCCACACTGCCCATTTCCCACTGCCTCTCTTGCAGCAAGGAGAGGACGAGGAGGGAATCAAGGCACACGTAGATGGTCTTGCAGCATCAGCACAGCAAGAGGCTCAGTGAGCCAGCCCTGAGTCATGAACAGCAGCACTAGTCTGACTAAAGAGGCTTCACTTACCTCTGAGTGGGAGGGGTTTGCACAGCCTTGAGTAAATATCCAGACACCCAGAAGCCCACCAACTCTGAGCTCAAAAATCTGGAATAAAGATTGGAGTCTGTATCCTAAATGTAAGGGCAGGGAAAGCATTGGTCTGGGGTAAAGAAGATTGATAAGAGAGCTCAGTTTGAACATAATGATGAAGTTCAGGGCATGTATAGGAAGACGTGTGGGCTTTTTGATCCCAGCTTCATAAAATTCTGCAGGAATTTTATGCCCCTTCAGGACCTTCTCTGAGTGTTGTTAGACTTCTGGGGCCCTTGGGCCATTGCATCCTTGAATTTAATGGAAAAGAACGCTGAGAGTGCAATGAATGAATGAATGCAGATTCTCTCACGCTGAATTTATAGAATCTTGCACATTTTTCACTTCTTATAAGGACCTCCTCATCTCCCAGGTTCCCTGACAACAACCCACAAAAAGCCCACAACCTCAAAAGAGATATCAGCTCTCTTCCCAGGACAGGGAGAAGCAGAATTTACCCATGTATATTCATTTTCAGGATGAAATCTGATGAGATGGTCATCAAGTGTCAGTTGGTTCTTCAATGGCTTGAGGAAGGACAGGGTGGCCACAGGCCCAGGGCAGTGCCTGTCCCCTGTGCTGGGCACTGCTGGGGCACCTCAAATCCTGTGTCCAGTTTTGGGGCCCTCATGACCAGAAATTTAGGGGCTGGAGTGTGTCCAGGGAAGGGAATGGAACTGGGGAAGGGGCTGGAGCCCCAGGAGGGGCTGAGGGAGCTGGGAAAGGGGCTCAGCCTGGAGAAAAGGAGGCTCAGGGGGGACCTTGTGGCTCTGCACAGCTCCCTGACAGGAGGGGACAGCCAGGGGGGATTTGGGATCTGCTCCAGGGAACAGGGATGGGACAAGAGGAAACGGCCTCAAGTTGTGCCAGGAGAGGTTCGGGTCGGATATGAGAAAAAATATCTTAGTTGGAAAGTTGTTTCTGTAGCTCAGGGAGCAGCAGGAGATCCATTATCCATTATCATGAAGTGTGGATACCATTTCATGCCACCCACAGGTGCAGAGCTGCAAAGCCTGGCACTGAGCTTGGAGTAACCCCAGAGAAAGCACAGGTTTGTGTCTGAGCTCCCTGTGAAGGTGCAGGTGGAGGGGGTCCTGCTTTTGGTCCTGTGCAGTGCTGGATGCACAGCTCCTGCTGCACCAGGGCCTGCAGGGAGAGTTGTTGGAACAGCCACAGCCTCTGGAGGAGAGGAGTAGCAGGAATGGTGGTTTTGTTCCTTTCCCTCTGCATTTTCCCTGTTTTCCTTCTTTTTTTTCTCTCATTAACCTTGGAGAGGGTCTAGAGAGGTGAGCCAGTGGGACCAATCTCCCTTATGAGACTTTCAGTGAGTGTGCCCACCCTAACAGGCTGCAAAGCCCCAGCTTCTGGCATGAGAGATTAGTGGTGAGATGCCAGCTCTTGGGCACACCATAATCCAGGTGAACTGACTGGGGCACTGTCTGTCTTGCTCCAGTGAGAAAAACCCATGGATGTCCAGCATAGTGGAAAATTACAGAGAGTAAACAAAAATGTCAGAAGGGACAGAAACCTCTTCTGATGGAGGGCCAGGAAGCCTCAGGGTTTGCAGGAAGCTGTGCTGGTGATTCAGGGGGTGGCATTCTTCCCTTTGAGTCAGTGCTGAACCCACGCCTGCCCATGACCACATCTGAAACACGGCTCCTCCGACAGCACCGTGCCCACGAGCAGCGTGCTGGAGGGCTGCCTTGCTGCTGGGCTTTTCTTGGAAAACTCCCATCCAGGAAGAGCTCAGCCTTGACCAAGGTAGCTGCTGAAAGCTGGCAGAATCACAGCAAAGGCTTTGTAGCTTTGCTTGAGCAAGCAGAGCAGTTCAGACGCATTAGATCAGATCCTCTGTTAGTAAAACTCAGCGTGGCTCTGGCTGGATTGTAACTGCAAACACCCATGGCCCAGCTCTGCTGAGAGAATGGGAGACAGGAGCAGAGCTGTCAATCCCAATAGCTGCAGAAAAGGGCCCTGCTACTTCTAGAACCAACTAATGAGGGAGACCTTTCGTGCAGAGAGGCTTTCACGTTTCCTTACAGATGGAGAACCTCTTAAAAAGGCAGCTCATGTGGGAACATGTGAGATAGCGCCCAAGGAAACACATTTAATAATAACATTCCATCATTCCTTGATAATGGAATGGTAACATGGCAAACAGCTGAGCAGTTTTTTCCCATAGAAGTGAATACACCAAAAATATTTGGGCTGGTTCTGCTAATTAATGCTTTATAAAGCAGTGGGATGATGGAGATGTAGTTTCAGTGGATGTCTGTGGTGTGGAAGATAAATTTTGGTTAAGTGTTTCCCTGGATTAGTTTCAGATTGTAGAACCCATAAGAAATTCTGGAGCTGTAATAGCACTTAAACCTGTTTTATTCCATATTAGCCAGAGCTCCTAAAATAAAGGGACTTATGCACTTGCTGGCTTGCATAGCTGCAACTTAAATAAAACCCTTGAACTTGGTAGCATTACCTTTGGGTGGCACTTGACTTCAGTCACATACTCATGTACGTGTGGATTTGCATAGAAGTGAGGGGAAGGAAGGAGAGGGAGGCAGAAGGGGAATTAATTCTGCATTTGGATTATAATTTACTTCCTCCTGCACGACCAAAGCCCCCTGGTGATGCCTGAGCAGAGTGTGCAGTGTTAGTTTGCACTGGGCCACTCTGCAAACACTTGCCAGAGCTGATGATCCTTGGCTGAGGAGCAGGGACCCTTCTGCAGAGCCCAGTCTGAATTTGGAGTGAATACTCTGCTGCTGAAGTGAAGAGAAGCAGCTCAGCAGATTCATCCAGCCACTGAATTTCCAAAGCCACAGTGACAGATGTGGTGATGGTCAGAGTGAGTTCAGCTATACAAATGTGGGAGCATGCTGAAATGGAGAATAGTTTGCTCTTTCTCTGCTGACAGCTTTTGACAGAAACCATTTCTCTTATTCCCAGATCCACCCGTGAATATTATGAGCTCAGAAATGAGGCCTGCAGCCAAACCATTCTTGGTATTGGTTTTGCTAAAGCAAACAAAAAACAAGTGATGAGGTCTGTTCATCTGTTTTAACCCATTTCTAATTATAGCTGTTTTCTCAATCCAATCAATTCCTTCTGTTGCTCTGGTGGGATCACTTAGGTGGTCAGCAGGAGCCAATGACTCTGGCTGAGCCAAAATCCAAGGAACCTGTATTTCTCTCTATGTTATGAGCCAGTGATGGTTCCCAGCTGGACAGTAGCAGTGGGATCAGGGGCTCAAACTCCTTCCTTAGCCCCCATCACTGTGTCAGTACCTTTGCTAAGCTGGTCAGAATCACAGAATCACAGAATGGTTTGGGTTGGAAGGAACCCCAAAGCTCATCCAGTTCCACCCCCTGCCATTCCAGGGACACCTTCCACTATCCCAGGGTGCTCCAAGTCCTGTCCAACCTG
The DNA here is from genome assembly GCA_013400855.1 of Buphagus erythrorhynchus. Taxonomy (NCBI): domain Eukaryota; kingdom Metazoa; phylum Chordata; class Aves; order Passeriformes; family Sturnidae; genus Buphagus; species Buphagus erythrorhynchus. The sequence continues at coordinate 36,395 of VZTT01064279.1, read as the reverse complement.
GCCTTGGACACTTCCAGGGATCCAGGGGCAGCCACAGCTTCTCTGGGCACCCTGTGCCAGGGCATCACCACCCTCTCAGGGAGAAATTTCTTCTCAATATCCCACCTAACTCTGGCAGTGGGAAGCCATTCCTCCTTGTCCTGTGACCCCAGGCTCTTGCAGATGATCTCCCTCCATCTTTCTTGTTGACCCCTTCATATCCTTTAGGAAAGGGACTGAGTAATGCAGGAGAGGGAGAAGGAGCCCTGCTGGAGGAGCAGGCAGAGGAATGCAAATCCCAAATGCAAGGAGAGCAGCTCACCTTGCAGGTGCAGCACATAGGTGTCATTGTGCTGCACATGCTCACTGAGGGGGATTTTATGGACAGATGGAAAGTATTGTCTGCAAGCTGCTGTCCACAGCTTCCCTGTGAGTTAGTGCAGAGGCAGCTGGATAATCCAAGTATTTTGAGAAGCTGGGCTACTTATTCTGGTAATACTGAAATTGTAGGAGGGAAAAATTCAGTGGAAGAGAGAGAATGGAAGTTTTGGCTTGCTGATGGTGATTTTTGGTAATAATTACTTGTAATTATGATATAATTTCATTAAATCTAGTCAAAACACCAGAAAGAAGAAAAAAAAATTTAAATATTTGCATGAATTGAATGAACACTTTTTGGCTAAGTGGTTCAGATTTCCTAGCATTGACTGAAAGCAAAAATCAGACATGGTCAAGCATTCTTTTGAGTTTGTCCTTTAATGACAAAGATATTGTGACAATAATATCTGACCAGGTCTACTTTCATGCTAATGCCCTGTGCAGCAGACAGCAACTCTTTCCCTTAAGTTGCTTTTCCTTAAGTTAAAAATTAAGTTTCTGGGCAGGATCCTGCTTTTATGGACATAGACAACCTGATCCCTGTAACTTACTTGAGCAGAACGGCCAATTCCACCATAAATAATTTGCAGAAATGTGTGTAGTTTGTTTGGGTTCCATTAAGTATTTTTGTGTTTGGGTTGTAGTTTTTTTTTTTTCTCTGAAAACATCCTTTTTTTTTTTTTCCCCCTTAGCAATTATGTTATAAGCATTTAACTGGGTGAGCAGTGCCAACGAAAACCCTTCTAAAATATCAATTTTCATGGTCACCCTGCCGGCAGGACTTAAACTTAATGACTGGAGTCATTAAGTTTTAAGTCATTAAATGACATGCACATTCTCAAAGCAGTGTCAAGGCAGTGATTTATTGAGTGCAGCTTCTTTCAGGAATGATGGCATTTACACAAAGTATCAGTGAGAAGCTAAAACACAGCGTTGAGGTCCCAGTTTGTGGAGCACAGGAATTCTTCATGCAAGGACATGGCTTATGCTGTCAGGGTGTTACAAGGGGTAGCAGATGAAGTCAGCCAGACACAGAAGCCAAATCAACAGTGGGAGCATGACTAACATGTCTGCCATCAGCAGGCTGCCATCACTTATTCCTGTCAGAGCTGAGGCAGCTGCACTGCTGGAAGAGGGAGTTATATCCTCCCTCACATCCCTATCCCACTGGGGAGATGGGAAGGATCCCCTGGCAGACAAAGGTACTCACAATGTCCAAGTGCTCAGGTCACTCTTTGTTATAGGATGGCCCAAGAAGCTTCTGAAAGTGATTTTAATAAAATATCTTCAGGTCCTGTGGTGATCAACCTCATTGTTCAGGGTTATCTTCTTTTCTATCAACAGCATGCCTGGCCTCTGCCTGCCATTTATCCACTGCGTGTCAATTTAACTCTCATTTCAAAAAGAAAAACTCTTCCTCCCTTCCTTCCCCAAATATGTCCCCAATGAGAAGCAGAGTGACTCTTCCTTTAATATGAGACATCTGGTCTCTGGGATCTACAGCAAAATCAAAGAAAGCATGAAAAAAATTGGGTGGAAAAACATCCCAGCTTTTATTTTCATGTCCCACAGAAATGCCTCCCACAGAGCTGCATGAGAAAAGTGAGACAAGAGCTGATAAACAGCCCACAGAGCAGCCATTCATCCCCTCCATTTCCCTTTTGCTTTAAAATATTCCTTGCACCTCCCCAAACCATCATCTGCTTAGCTAAGGTGGAATATTGTTTTTCATCCCATGCTAAGGATCCTTCAGTGATAACTCAGAAAACTTTGTACTACGTGTAGTTGATCAGAAGTGCTCTGGCCTATGAGTTTTTTGGCCAAAGAATCAGACTTTGCAAAAAGTAAATGTTGCTTGTTTAACCAAAAGATTGTGGACTATGAAAAAATATCCATGGAAAACTTTTACCTTTAAGATGAGCACTGAAGAAAACTTGAAGAAATCAAACCACTTTGGACTTTTTATCTGGAAACAATTCTGTGCTAATTCTAACACACTTGCCCTCCCATCCTGTCTTTTCTTGGGGTAGCATGCAGACATTTCCCTGAATGCAGTGATTTCACCTCTAGCTGAATTAGCCAGGTTTACAGATTTCTGCCCCGAGGTTTGAATGCTCACTGGGGCTGCAGCTGAAACCACAGGTAAGCAATGAGGCACGTCACAGGATGACTTCACTTCTGCTCAGATCTGCAGCAATGGGCTCATCATTAGAAGAATAATGGAGAGAATGTGACTCTCAGTCACCTTTGAATCCCTGCATCGTGAGCTGGCTTGGCATTTGTCCTGACTCTTAGCATAAATTACAGTAGCCAGAGGCTCGGTTTAAATTTGTACCAAAGATGGCCAGGGCCTGATTCCAGGACTTAAACCAGACTCCTACACTCAAACCAGGTGTGAGGCCACAAGTGTTACAGAAACTTTTCCCATTCTAGCAGAGAAACGTGTCCATCCTGCCTGGGTGAGAATTATTGTCCCTCAAACCAAGCCTGGCCTCAGCTGGGTGTCAAAGTACTGAGTGCTGGGTTTGTCTTGGAAAGGTTATCTCACTGTTTAAAAGGGCAGGAACTGACCTCAGCTGGGAAAGGTGGAAGATTGAAAATTCTCATCTGTGCTCCTTCAGGAAACTCAGAGGGTTAAATATAATGTGAAGTTAAACATGGTGGAGTCAGGTCTAAATAGAGGTCTGAACTTCAGGTCCTGGTGCAGACAAATTAAAATGAGAGTGAGAACAGATCTGCATGGCTTCAGTTGATGGCAGGAAAGGAATAACACAGGAATGCCTTCTTTAGTAACTTCAGGAGGCAGAGGATGGATATTTGGCACGAGATGAGGAGAAAAAAAGGAACATTTCTGGTGCAGGGATCCTCTGCAGGACTCTGGACTAGGATAAGCCTCTGAGGGGCAGAAAGCTCTAGGACCTTACAGGAGCAGCTGAGCAATCTGAGCAGTGGAAGCACTGGCAGCACAACAGCAAGAACCACGCCAGGGTGAGAGACAAGTTCTTACTGGAATCAGGAGGCCTGGAAAAGGTTGGGTTTGTACCATGCCATTGTAACTTGTAACGTGCTCTGCAAAAAGCAGTGGTTATGATCCAAACCTCCAGCTCTGTCCAACACTTACCATAGCTCAGAGGCAGCTGCTGGAGAAAGGAATGATAACCCCACTGAGTTATTGGGTACAGTCATGTGGATTTATGGCACCCTTATTAATACCTTCCCTGTGCACAGTGGTCCCAGATATTCCTTGAGGGTCTGTCTGCTAGGCCATGTAGAGTGGGTGACCTTCAAGACACCATCCTTCACTTGTACATGTTAAAAAATGAGCCATGCTGAGTACAGGGAAGGGCCCCTTCCTCAGGAAAGTTTGGGATCCCCTCAGCAGTAGCACTGGCAAAGAGGAGACACCAAGGAGGGTGTGCTTGCCCTTGGTTAAGGTTGCAGGACTGGTGAGGAACACTGCAGAAACTCAGGAGGTATCTGCTGAGGGTTCACCCATGCCTGAGCTAGGTGATCACTCTGGATTTCAGAACTCCTCAGAGTCAGGATACCTCACAGCACATCAGTACTGGTGGATCAGAAGTAACCTGGAGCCATTCTCACCACATTTGGTGGATCCCCATGGGCTGGAACATGGCAATTTTTTATATTTAATACCAAAAATGGGAGAACCTTGCTTATCTATAACCAAAGCCTGGAACTGAAGGACTTGCCAGCCTGGAGGGATGTCACAGTCTATCCTGCATCCAGGAGAGGACAGATGTAGGCATGGAAGCTTCCAAGGCTATTTTGGCAGTGGCTGTTACCAGCTCTAAGCTGGTGCCTCTTCTCTGGTGGTTGATGAAGGTCCATGGATTCCATCAAGTGGGACTGGGGCTCTCACAGCCTCCTGTGCAGGCAAGGCCTGTGAACAACTTCTTTATCCTGATTCAAAATTGATAAAGGAATGTGATTTACTGGAGCTTGAAGTCCTGAGGGACTTTCCACTGATTTCAGCACCTTAGGCAGGAGGCAGGGCACACCCTGCTCAAGGAGGTCTTGCAGGGCAGAGACAGGGCAGAGACAGGGCAGTGTGGCCACTCACTTCCTTCTCCACCACATTTCACTGGAAGCATCATCTTTGACCCTCTTAGAAACCCCTTGGAGCAGCTGATGGTACGTGGTGAGAGTTCCTCTCCTGAGTCTATTGCTCTAGCCCACAGGATAGTAGAGATTGGGGGACACAATGGGTGTTTTCCCATGTGGTGTTTTTGGAAAGTTTTTATTACTTCTCCTGCTCTTCCAGCACAGATATGAGTCTGGATCAGAGCCAAACTTCCTTTTCTCCCTCTCTTTAACCACCCCCTCCCCATGAGTTGCCATAGTCAGGAACCTCTCAGACGTCAGTGACTCATCTTATGGGTCCTACTCTGATTACAAATGTTATTTGCAGTTGTTCCTGGATTGCTGTAATGGAAAGATTTGGACATGCCCAAATCTTCATACAAGAGCATGTAATATTTCCAAAGAGTAGTTGGTATGTTTCCATTTAAATGGGAAATACAGAAAGAAGGGGGACCAGGATTGTGGCAACAAGGAGATGCCCAAAGCAAAACGTTTCTGGTAAGTATGACTCACAAGAGGCAAAATACTTCTCCTTAACTGCTGGCCAGCTGAGCAAGAAGAGGGAAAGAAGATAAACAGGACAACACAACAGCATCTCTGCAAAGTTTCCAGTCCTCCTGCCCAGTCTCTGAACACTAGTTTCCAAATGTCTTTCCCTCTTTTACAGCTTATTGGCAAGGACAGCAGGTGCTTCAATAGGATCCTTTCATATTATATTTTCCAAGAAGGTATATTTTATTAGATTCTGAGTGATTAAAGTAAAATCCAAATAAAGCTGAGAATAGCAACAGCTTAGCTTGACTACAACTCTGGTAATGATATCCTGATTGCCTGTAAGTCTTTAGCAGCATCTGTCCTTCATTTTCTCTCTTAAACTACACATATATATTCACCTGAAACTTTTAATGATCAGGGGTTGCAAGTCCAGATTAGGCCAACAGCTCCTGGAGCTGGTTTCTTGTTTACCACAGTGTGTTGTTGCTCAGGGCATCAGAGAAATGTGCAGAAAGCCCTTTATGAACCAGTTCTCAAGATATTCTGCTTCAGAAAAATATTTCAGCCTGCAGTAGCTAAAGGTCAGCTTCAACCTGAATTATGCATTATAGCTTTTCTGAGTGCCTCTGTTTGATTTAGATAACTCTGGATATAGTTGTCATCCACTTCCTAATATCCCTGCTAAGCTGTCAGCCTCGTGCTCCTCGGTGTCCTGCAGGGAAAAATGGGCAGTTTCCCCACAGAAACGGGGATTAACTGCTAGAAATGAGTATCTTTTGTGCTTGAGGGAAGCTGGGAGCAGTTCATTAATCCTGTGGGGGATGTTCCCAGTGCAGAGATGCCTACAGAGGAACATGAGGTTCATCCTACCTGCAGCAGTATCAGGATGCTTTGTGGAAAGCTGGGTAGTGCTACAGTGGGAAAAAAATACTCTCTCTGCTGCTCCCAACAACAGATAACAGCATTTTCTCAGAAAAAAAAAATGCAGCCTGGTGTTTTTCTACCACCAGAGAAAAAGAATATTTTCTGCTTGGTCTCCAGTACTGCCAGCATCAGAAACGCTTTTTCTTTTCTTCTTTTTTCTTTCTTTTTTTTTCCCCCAGCATGTCTGGGATAGCTCATGACATCTTAGACACGTGGGTGCCAAAAATCTAAAGTTTTCTGAACTGTTCCTTAACACAGGGTGAGTTTCCACTGCACTTTTAGCCTGAGTTTGAACCCTGACTTCAGCCTCCCCACACAGCAAAACCTTGTGGGGGTGGTTTGGGCCAAAGTGAATTCAGCAAGGGGTATAGATAAGAAAAGGATGTTTCACTCGAGTTCAAATCACCCACTCACAAGTACTGCTTGTTCTCCACTTCCTTCCCACGTGTGGTTCTCCATAGCTGTGTCACACATTACACTGTTCACCTATACACCAGTGCACATGGAGTAGAAACATTTGTTTTATTTGTATTTTCCTCTGTGTTGCAGATAATCAAAACACATGGATATGGGATATGGGACAGAAAGACTTTTTACTCAAAGTTCAAGTCAAATGGCAAATCATACTGATAGATGTCATCATACTCGTGACATTAACTGATGTCTAAAACTCAATATAGAAATTCAGAATAAAACTGCGTAGAAGTTAGAAAAAAATATTATTTTGGTTGTGGTTTACCTTGATACGTTTTTTTAATTAGGAAATTTGGAACGTGGTTTTTAAGAAGGAAGAGTTATCTGCAGGGATCAGATTGCCAGTGAATTTGGAAAGTTCATAGTCCAGTATTAATTCCTGCCTTGTGGCTGCAAGTAAAAACAAGGTAGTGCTTGTGATGGGCCCTACAGACACATAACCCTAGAGCAGAACTGTAGGCTGGCCTCATTTTAATGGCTTCTCATCCTGCATAAAGCACAGGGGCAGTTAATTCATTAATTAATTAGCATTGCCTGAGATCTTCTAAAATCTAAGCTAATGAGGCCAAAATTCTCCCTAGGAAATATCTGTGGTGCTCACCCTGGACATAAATCAGGGTAAGAATGTGCAAATGTAGGATCATCTAGGTCTGTGTGATTTTAGTCAGATTCCTCCATTTCTCTGTGCTTCAGCTCATCATCTAAATCATATTTTGTCCCTTTATAGTTTATTCTCCTCCAAGCAAAATGGTTTGCCTCCTTATAGTCTTCCCAGCCCATTAACATCAGGTCACATAGTACTGTGCTAATAAAACTTGTAAATAAACAGTAATTTTTCCTGGAAACGTTTATAATGCTCAGTACATTCAAGGAATCATGGAAGGATAAATAAAATAAACATTTTCTTTGTATCTAGTGAAACTTTAGGGGAGCTATCACTGTGTTAACATTGACATCTCAACCATAATTTCCTTTTAAAGGAATACTTTCAAGCATCCCATGGAGTGCAGAGTTTCAAACATTTCAATATCTTTGAGGAGCTGCAATGATTAAAATACACAGTTGTTGCTCTTTGCCTTGTGGCGGTATGAAAGATTTCAAATCATGGCAAAAGCAAAATATCCTAAATTAATCCTCAGCACCACAGCCCTGAAAATGTTGAAACCATCCTTTGCTGCAGCCTGTAATGCTGTGGTTTGATCCAGCAGAAAGGGCTTATTTGCAACCTCAGAAATTTATATTTTCTATTTCTCTTTCGCAAGAGCAGGACATTGCCTTGTCTCATTCCTGCCTCTCTTATCTCATTTCTTGCTCTGAATTTGCATTGCTCAAGCTCCAGCCCTATTCGCTTCAGCAACAAAATCTGCACAGATGAAGCAATACCAGGAACAATGCAACTAAAAGCCTAAAAAAAGTTTTAAAAACAAGAGAAGAAACAAAAAGCAGCAAGGTGAGAGGAAAGGTTGGGAGAAGGTTCAGAGCAACCCTGTGACACTGAAAGTCAGAAAGCACAAGTGACAGCATTCCCCATAGAGGCAAGAAAGCTATAAAGAAAATTCTTTCTGCACTTGAAGAAGATTAGAGCAGGCTACAGCAGTGTCTGTAGGAGATAGCTGCTATCACCAGGAGATTTACAGGAATTAATTGCACTGAAACAAGTTATTGCTAATGGAAGTTACAGGGATCATCAGTTGTTTTTGGGAGACTTTCCCACCATCAGTCTTGTATGTGCTTGGTGTGCATTTCTCTGCTGACAATTCGGGAACTGCTAGGCTGGACCCAGCCTAGATTAAACCTCTGCTGCAGAACTGAGCTTTAAAAGGGGCTGGCTTTGAGCTGAAGCATTGATAGGGCCCCACCACAGCCAGGCTGAGCTCAGAACAGGGCACATGTCCTGGACAAAAATGGACTCGAGGGCAGATGGGCTTTAAAAGCAAATCTGCTGTAGCTCAGAACGGTGAGCTGATGTCCTGTGACAAAATGGTATTTTCCAAGTGGTTAGAAGTAGGAGCAGGCACGTTGTAGTCTCCCTGAGGTTTGTTTTTCCCCTTGAAGCTGGAAATTCAGCCTGACATACGTCTGAACTCGTGGTCTTTGAGAGGACATGAATGAATATGTAGCACCTGCAGGCACACAGAAATGTTGTGATCAACGATTTAGCTTCGGGAGAAAGCTGAAAGCAGCTGGAGCAGAGCTCAGAAAGGTGAGCTCAGTGCAGCTGCCATTTAGGATGACTCCAGTGTCCCTGCTGGGCAGCACATGGAAAATCAGAAGTGTTTGTCCCTTGCAATGCATCGAGCAGCCAAGCTTGTAGAAACACCTGGAATCCAGGCAGAGACAGCACCAGGAAACACGGCTGCAGATGTGACCCTGAGCACAGAATGTGGCTGTGCACACTCACAGTCTACACAGCTTGCAGACTGGTCACACCAAAACCTTTCCATGTATCTCTCTGCTGGCCTGACCTCGAAATTAGGATGTGCTAAGTGGTGCTAAAAGATGATAGCGATGCTTGCTTTTAATCTCACCCCATCCCGTGTGATAGAGCAGGAAGCAGAGCCTGGCTGCCCAGGGGTTAGTCCCAAACTGTGGAGCAGGCCAATAATCTGGCTCTTCCCAAGCTGCTCCTGTGTGTCTGACATCACTTTTTCCATGCTGAAAACCCAGCAGTCTTACTCTTAGCAGAGATGCTTTTTCCCCATTGTGTAGTCTCCTTTGTGATGTAGAAAGGAGTAACTGAGGGCTAGCATCAGTTTTTCTTTGCATGCAGAGCAGAGGGAGGGAGCAAAACTGGGGTTTGGGGACTCTTTTCCCTTTCAGGGACTGCTTGTTTGGTGGATAGTGCAGTGTGTCTGACAAACATGAAACAGCATGTAGCCCCATCCCTAGCTTTGTCCAGAAAAATAAATAATTCCATGAACTGTGCTACCCTGACTTCATCCCAGCTCTTGCTGTTGGTACAAAACACCAATTTGCTGCCCTAAAAAAAGCCTCTCTTGCAAAAAGGAGACACTGAGTGTTTCAGTTGCATCTGAATGATGAAGTGTTACAACTCTTCCCCAAGAGCAAGCCTTCAAAGGCTTTAGCTGATCAGATAAACATTCCACAAACATTTCTGCTGGGGCTGCAAAATCTTTTGTCTCCAGTGTGCCTCAGCCCTGGAGAAGAAATAAGGACAGCAGATGATGCTGAGGAGATGTCTGCAGCATTTCCTGATTGTGGCAGACAAAACGCACGTCAGGATTCCCCCCTTCCTTCTCTTGGAATTAATGCTGATCTGACACAATGCTTTCTCTTTCCTCCCCGCTAATCTGCTATGGCCTCTTGAAATAAAGCCTAAAATCAGAGTAGTCCAAGCTCCTACCCTCCAGCAGATCAACACTCCTGCCCAGCTTGGTATGGCTCAGACTCACCGAGGGTGCCCTTGGTCTGGGTTGTCAATAAAGGTTTTAAACACAAGTGCCCCAGTACTGAGCCCTGCTGAGCAGCCACCAGCTGGGTGTAACTCTCTGGGCTCAGTCATCCAGGCATGTTTTTACTCAGAGAACCCTGCACCCATCCAAGCCATGAGCTTTCCCCAAGGGAAAGAGCCACTGGAACTATGAGCATTGTTTGTAAGAGAGTTGTGTCTGCAGGGGCCCCTCCTTAGCCCTGTCACACCTGCAAAGCTGCCTGGGAAACATCAGCAGATTGTGTGAGCAGCAGATCTCCCTGTAAGCACACCAAGCCAGCCTTGTAGCTCCCAAACTCTGGCTGCTGGCCCAGCAAAAACAGGTGAGCTCCTGCAATTCAGGAATCCCTCCAGTTGCCCATTCTCTTGGTGGGTTTGTCAGTGCTGCAGCACTCTGTCACTCTGAGGCTGGGAAGTGCCTGCTAAAATTCCCTCTAATCTGAAGAGATTAGACTGTGGCAGAAAGATGTGTGTGCTGGCCATTGTGTTGATGTGTGTGCTGAGGTTTAAGCCAACCTGAAAATCCAAAGCTAGCTATAAGCTAGCTTATATTATTTATAAATAGTATTGCTGCACTGTGTGCATCTGAGGTTCAGAGGTTTGATTCCTATTCCACATTTGGAAAGCACAACTCTTTTTGGAAGACCTTGTTTTGCACTCAGGAGCTGGAGAGGGAAGAGCTGGTAGCAGAGAGCTGCTCCCCTGCAGATTGACACACCATGGAGTTCGTGAGCAATCCAGATATTTGCATTTGATGCACCAGCAAGGAGAAGGGAATATGCCAAGTAATGAGCCAAGGAGACAAATAATTCACTTGCTCAAGCAGCAGCAGGCTTGTGATGGAGCCTTTCTGTTTTCTGTTTTCTCTTTCCTTACACAGCCAGTCCACACCAGCTTTCACCGTGGATGAACCTAGAGCTGGCCAAAGCATTTGCAAATTCCCATCCTGCAAAGTGCCAGCATTTTTGCAGGTCTGCATATTTTCAACTCCCAATTCTGCTTGCAAAACATATCCATCCTACACCAGCCTGTGATTTTAGTTGTGTAGTAGATACTGATTGCTCTGGCAAGTCAGGCTGCTCACTTGAGTCAGGCTAAGATGTTGCAAGCATCTTGGAACACAGGCTTTTCCCTTGGGATTTCAGTAATTCCCCAGGACTGGCACTCATAAACAAAATGATATCTGGGATCAGCGTTGGTCTCCAGATTATGGTCCTATGTCTGCAAATACTTTCACCAGTGTTTATCCCTGAGCACAGGGCTGGGCCCATCAGTCTCAAGCTGTTTAACTTGAGGAGGCAGAGGGAGAGGGGTGGTCAGAGGGATGCATTTCCCTCAGCCTCACTGCCTACCAGAATGGCAGGAGCCCAAGCTTCCAGTCTGCATCCAGTATGTCAGCAGGTGATGGAAAGCCTAAATTTGGGCTGGCCAGGCTTTGTCCCAGAGCATCTGAGGGGCCTGAGGAGCTGCACTGCACAGAACCTGTAGCTGTGTGATGGAGCCTGTAGCCAAGGCACTGGGGCATTCTAACCACTGATTTCTTCTGGCCAGGGTTTTACCCACTGGCCTCACCTCAGTGAAGTACTGAAGCCAGCACATACCCTTGCTTGGCCTGCAGGTTCTCATGACTAATAGTAATAATAATAATCATATATTAGTAAGGAACATTTATGACCAATTTAAATAATTCTCTTTTCTCCCTGTGTGTCATTACAATTATTTTTGTCTGTTAAATATATCAGATTATCCCAGACACCTATTTAATTCTAATAGCGAAAATAGAGAAAAAGAGGATGGTGCAAACCTCTCCAAATAAGAGGAATGTTCTTTCTCCTCTAATTGTCCATTCTGCATTTTCACCAGGCAGTACAGTGCAAAGGAGCTTGATAGGTTCAGGAGCACATATTACTTGTAAATGCAACTGCTTGCCTCTGAATCTCGGATGAGGATGCTGGTTGTAAATGTGTAATTGCAATTCTGAAACAGGAAATAGATGTATTCTGTGTTGCAACCCTCTGTGGTTTGGAGTGGGGAGGTGGGAAGGGTATGATGGCCAAGGTCAGAGATGTGCTGCAAAATGAAGGGTTATTAACTCAGAGATTAATAACACTTGTCACTGCCATGCTTTCCTCTGTGGGGCTCAGTGTGCTTTGCAGGCAGCAGCTGATGGGCCATTGATCCACTGATCCCTCTGCATCCCATTTGGGACAGGGATGGGAAAACTGTGATGTGCTAATTCCAGCTCTCAGGCTCCCAGCACTAGATAAAATACGATGGCAGCGTGATGCAAAACAAGGTGGTCCTGTGTAAAATCATTTTTCTATCTCGAAAATGTTCTAAAAATGCAACTGGGTGAACTCCACGCTGGCAAATGTTACATTGTGATAGGAATTGTCTGGGTTCTGACACACATAACAGCAGGAAGTCAGGCTAAATTCTACCTCATACAATCTAGGTAATTTTAACAGAAAAGTGATTGTGTTAAATCAACACAAATGCAACAACAAAGATCTGGTTCCAGTTACCATGAAACCAAGGCCTGCAGGACCTGGAAAACAGAGGTGATGATGTGCAGTCCCTGCTTCCTGCAACTGGGCTCATAAAAGCAGCTTGCAGCCACCCAAGGACAGCTGCTGAACTGCTCTCGCTTCAGAATTGCTCCTGGGTGGCCTTGGGCTCGGCTTTGTCTGGGTTTTAGGGGTTAGCTGATCTAATTGCACTGCCTGGCCCTCCCACTGGGGACAAAATTTATCCTGGAAAGGATCTGCAGCTGGAATACACACTCAGGTGCACTACTGAGTACAGCAGAGCTGCCAGGTTTAACAGCTCCGTGGAGCTGCCTTGTGCTTGCTGCCCACCCCCGTGCTCCAAGCCTGCCCAAATTGCAAAGGGACACAGGTGATGAAATGAAGGCCTTTTGCCTCAGAAGGGGACCTGATCAAAGCTGTACCTGCCTGGCTGTTTGCCCAATCCCTCTGGCAGAGTGGCCTCTCCAGAGCCACCCTGGCAGGAGACAGAATGTGCTCGTGTCCATCTCTAGCTGGAGAGGCTGTGCTGTCCCTGCTGCCTACCAGGAGACCTGCTGCTCTACTGGCAAATGAGACAAGGAAGCACACAGGAGAGGTGTGTTGGGGTGAAGGAGATGTGTTTGGGTGAAGGAGGGGTGTTTGTGTTTGGGTGAAGGAGGTGGGTTTGGGTGAAATGTGTGTTTGGGTGAAGAGGTGTGTTTGGGTGAAGGAGATGTGTTTGGATGAAGGTGTGTTTGAGTGAAGGAGATGTGTTTGGGTGAAATGTGTGTTTGGGTGAAGAGGTGTGTTTGGGTGAAGGAGATGTGTTTGTGTTTGGGTGAAGGAGGTGTGTTTGGATGAAGGTGTTTTTGGGTGAAGGAGGTGTGCTTGGTTGAAGGAGGTGTGTTTGTGTTTGGTGAAGGAGACGTGTTTGGATGAAGGAGGTGTGTTTGGGTGAAGGAAGTGTGTTTGTGTTTGGGGAAGGAGATGTGTTTGGGTTTGGGCGAAGGGGATGTGTTTGGATGAAGGTGTTTTTGGGTGAAGGAGGGCTG
>VZTT01064279.1:0-22966 GCA_013400855.1 Buphagus erythrorhynchus | reverse complement strand
TTTGGGTGAAGGAGGTGTGTTTGTGTTTGGGTGAAGGAGGTGTGTTTGGGTGAAGGAGGTGTGTTTGTGTTTGGGTGAAGGAGGTGTGTTTGGGTGAAGGAGCTGTGTTTGGGTGAAGGAGGTGTGTTTGGGTGAAGGCTCCTGCATCACAGCTGTCTCAGAGCTCAGAGGGCAGCAGGAGCTGCCATTCTCCTCAGATAATGCCTCCACAGCACCAGGGTCTCCCAGCTCCCTCTAAGGACAGAACTTAGCAGGCAATCCAGGAGCCTGAGCTCATCCTTAGGGATAAATAGCATTGCTGAGACACAGGAACACCTAAATCCACCCCCTTTTTGAAAATAGTAGTGTAACTCTGGCAACAGCAGGTTCAGAACTCAGGGAAGCTGTGTGCCATCCCAAGCTTTCCCTCCATGTGCACAACCCTCTGCTTCTCACAGCATGGCCACTATTTATGCTGTCAGCTCTGTTCTCACTTACATCCGAGCTCCTTGGGATAGCAGGGACACAAATGGATCTGAACCTTATTTCTGACAGGCTAAATGTTGACAGATTGGCTGGCACCTTTCCTTTCCTAGCAGTTCACTGGACTTTGTTTAAATCCCCTGATTTGCTCCTGCTGTTAGACTCTAATTTTCGAGTCTGCTCTGCAAAGCAGAGCCATGATCCCAAAGCCATGAGTGAGACAATGGGAAAAGCAAACAGAACTCTGTGAAGAAGAGATTTTACCTGGGCTTGGAGCATAAGAACTTGACCTGACTTTGAGTCCTCCATGGGCCAGCTCAGACAGCACATGGGCAAAGTGAGGTCAGGCAGAGCTGAGTGGGCAGAGGTGGGCACAGACAGGGAAGTTGGCACATCCAGTTGTTTTCTGCCATGGTGCCAGGCAGCTGAAAATGGGGAATAGGTTGTTGCAATGTAGGATAGAGGAACCAGATGTGCTCTGTGCCCTGCCATGGCCAGCCAGGGCTGCAACTGGCCATGGCTCAGGAAGGGTGGGAGCTGTGAGATGCCCCAGCACCAGAGCAGGGCAGCTGAGGTCACCAGGGTGGATTTCAGGGCTGGCTTGTGTTGAAACACGATGTGGTATTGCTGTGAGAATATGAAATACAGCCATACTTGGAGCATTTGTTGGGCTGGCGCTAGGCAAACATTTCAAAAACAATCATATTTTGCAAACTAATTCCTTCTTTTTCTCCTTTTTTCTTTTTTTTTTTTCCCCCTGCGGCCCTTAATATATTCTCCATGATTTTTATCATTTTATATCAATTCTTTACTGTTGCTGTGACTGAGCACTTATCAATTTCCCAACTTCATGACTTAATTTTCCGAATATTCATCCCATTACTTGATGCACTACAATTCAATACATGGCTGCACTGATTCCTGAGGCACAGGAATTTTTTTTTCTGCATGAAAACAGGCTCAAGGAAATCACCTTTCACAATTGTATTGCTGGTATGAATTTTGCTCTGTGTGGGGACTGGAAACCCCTATTTCTTAGACATTATTTTAAAAAGTGCAGTCTGTTCCTCACAGTAAAAGAACAAATAAAACCTAAGTGCTTTAAATTAAACACATCGGATCAAAGCTATTTACTTTATAAGATTGCTCTAAGTGAATTTGAGCTACTTGTCAAATACCAGGATTATGGCCATGGAATGGTAGGAATAAAGCTGGATTCAGCTTTTCCCACGTGTCTCCCTTTGTCCTGTGATGTCCCACTGCCCACCCTGATTCTCTGTTTGCCAGTTTTTCTCTCATGGATGATCTCCCTGGTGTCCTCCCAGGCTAGGCAGGAATGGGGGGCCAAGGCAATGAGAGACACTTCCATCTTCATTTTAGGCATCTACTGGCACATTTCTCAGTTGCCCTGAATGACTTCTCCAGGATTACAGCCATGGAGCTCCCAGGAGCTGTAAACCCTGCATGCTGATGCTCAGATGGTGACACACTGCTGCATCCAGAGGCCTTTCCAGCCCTCCCTGCCCAGTTTGTCCATCCCAGGAAAGATCAGAGGCACCTAAGCCTGGTTTCCCAAGAGCTAGAGGTGAGATCACCCCTGGCACAAACACCAGAGCAGAGATCACAGAATCACAGAATAGTCTGGGTAGGAAGTGACCTTTAAAGGTCATTCAGTCCCACCCCCTGCAAGGAGCAGGGATATTTTACACTAGATCAGGTTGCTGAGAGCTCTGTCCAGCCTGACCTTGGACACTTGCAGGGATGGGGCAGCCACAGCTTCTCTGGGTAACCTCTGCCAGGCCCTCACCACCCTCATTGTTAAAATTTCTTCCTTATATCTAATCTAAAGTGACCCTCCTTTAGTTTAGAACCATCCCCCTTTGTCCTAGAGCAAGGGACCCTGCTAAAAAGTCCATCTCCATTTCTCTTACAGGCTCCATTTAAGAGCTGAAAGGCCACAATGAGGTCTCCTTTTTCTTTTCCAGGCTGAACATTTCCAGTTGTCTCAGCCTTTCCTCCTAGCAGAGGTGCTTCATCCCTCTGATCATTTCTGGGACCTCTTCTGGACTCTGCTGGGGACCCCACCAGTGCTCCTGGTGGATCTCCTGCTTTACTCAGACCAGGAGCAAGGAAAAGGATGCACATCCCATCCTGGGCTCCCCACAGAACGCTGGTCCTCACTGTTGGGTGGGTAGCCACAAAAATCAGCAGTGGATTGGTGTGGATTTGGTGTGATTAGTATCAGCAGAGGATTTCAGATTTGCATCTGTCAATCAGCATTCTCTGTGTCTGCTTTCCTGTCTCCTCTCCCACCACCCAGAGACAACAATCAGCTCATCCCCAAAGAGTGCATGGGATACACTTGGTAGCACAAATTGCTTTCTCTGTCTTGCTCCCACTTTTCCCAGAGCACTTTGGGTGCATTTTATCTCTTCAAGGGCCACAGAGAAATCCACAGTCACACACACACACAAACAAAAAGGTAGTCTTGAATGAATTAGTCTTTGTATCTCAGCTGGAAAATTATAATTTGAACCATTCCACTGGAGCAGTGAAATAATATATGCAAAGTGCCTGAGAGGAGCCCAGCTTGGAGGCTTCTAGTGGAAAAAGAAAGTTCAGATAGACAAAAAAAACCTGGCATGAAGGAGAATGTCATGAGATCAGCCCATAGAATATGCTGAGGAAGACAGAAAATGACTGAACAAATCTAAGTAATTTGGGTAGCAGTTTGCATTTATTAAGTTCTGGCTCATCAGAGGTACCAAATTAGGCAAGTGCACAAGTGCTGTTTATCAAAGCCAGCTCCTAATGAGCATCCTCCACTTAAGGAGCTCCATTTAAACAAACAGAGGCACTGGGGGTGCTGGGGCTGTAATGAGGTGTGACAGGAATGTGTGCTGAATTCAGCCCCTCTCTGGCTCACCATCAAGCCATTAGTCCCACAAGAAATTCCCTAACATCATGCAGGAAAGATAGGATGCACTGTGTTGTCCAAGCAGCCTCCACCACGTGCTGCCTGCAGAGAGCCCAGCTCCCACTTCCATGGAGAAATCCAGGGTTCCTGGGGCTGCAGGATTTGCTGGTGATGTAAAGCAGGCCTGCCTTTGCCTCCTTCCACACAGACTTGCTTCCT
The DNA here is from genome assembly GCA_013400855.1 of Buphagus erythrorhynchus. Classification (NCBI taxonomy): domain Eukaryota; kingdom Metazoa; phylum Chordata; class Aves; order Passeriformes; family Sturnidae; genus Buphagus; species Buphagus erythrorhynchus. The sequence goes on along the minus strand of VZTT01064279.1, from coordinate 19,368 downwards.
GCATTAGACTTCTGTTCTTCAAGTGCTTTGTCTGGTCTAATCAGGCTGCTGGACACGAGGGGAGTGCTCTGATATTTAGCATGGAAATCCCAAGTGGCATTTTTATCAATTCCTTCCGACTGCAGCCAACAGCCATGAGCAGCAAACTCATTTGAAATCATCCCAGGAAAGGAAAATACAAACAAGCCAGGAGTAGCTCTCATATGCAGAGAGAGAGGCCATTGCTCCTTAAATTCAGCTTTTCCCCGTATCTCCCAAATAGTAAGTTCACAGATGCCCTCTTAAAACCCAGGGGATAAGTAAGCAGGCATTTATCCTGGCTAGGGACTAATTTTGGATGCCAGTATTTGATACATGTCTTCAGTACCTTGGTGAGTGTGTCTCTGCACTGCTGTTGTTGCCATTTCAGATTAGTTTTCTTCTCCCACATCTGCATCTTGTTCTAGGTTTATGAAATCCTGAGCTTTTGAACACATTTTTTCTGAAAAAATGCTCAGTTTCTAGTGAGGGCTTATCAATGTTTTTAAGGTAAAATGTAATTTTGTCATCTCTTAGGAGTTTTCCAAATTTATTTCAATGAGCCTTAAAGTTATATGCACACATCCCTTAATCATTCCTATTATTCTTGTGTGCCTTTTCTTCTTCTTTTCCATCAGAGTTTGGATTCATCAGTAATATCCCTGTAATCTCACTAGTGATCCCTTTGCCAGAGATGCTCTTTCTCTGATGCACACAGCAGCGACATCCAATTTATTATGGCTGTCTTGCCTTACTGTTTTATAAATCCATATCTCAGAGGACAACCTTCCCCCCAATCCCCGCTCTCAAATTTTGTTTCTTCCACTGAATATCTGCAGTTTGGATTACTCTCCCTCCCTGGCATTCCCTATCCTGAACTGAATCTTGTTTCACTGTTTCCTCCTCATATTTCTGAGTGCTCAGTGCAACACGGATGTTGGCTGTGAGTCTCAGAGTCACTTCAGATGTGAATGTACTCACTCCTTTTGATTCTCAAGGAATTAATGATGTTGTTAAATAAAACCAGACACTGACTTTAATCTTTTTACTGCTCCCCTCAGTATCTCTGCTTTTCAATATGGAACAGCCACTATTTCTTCTTGTCCTGTGGATCTTCCATCAGTATGCTCTCTGGATGAAGGCTTTCCCATCTTCTCCACTCTAAATGTCTAAAATTTTGATTCCTTCACTACAACATCACCCTCCAATCGTCCAGAACTATTTGTCCATGTCCAAGCCAGGGCTGTGGTTTATTTGGTGCGATGAATTCTCTTCCTGTGTACGTGTGAATATGCAAAGGAAGCTAAAAATGGCCATGCAGGCTTAGCACTCCTGCTGTTTCTCACTCCTAGGACTGTTTGTCTCCTGAACTATAATCTGCCCTCAAGGACACAGCTAATGTGGGTTCCTCCTTCCCACATAATCTCCTCTCTGTTTATGGAGACAGCCAGAGGCATGGGCTGCCCTGTTGGGTTGTGTCTCTCATCCACAGAGAGCAGGGCAGGTTGATCTTGGCAATGTTTTCCAGGATTTGCTCAGACCACCTTGCAATGACTCAGGCTCCAGCTGTTCCCTCAGAGACCTGATGTCCTACCCAGGACATTCACATCCTGGCTCCTTCTTTGTTCATCTCACCCCTTTCATCCAGGTGCCACATCCCATTTCCCTAACTTTCAAGGTGACTGATGCCTCCAGCACCTCTGGGATGAGCTGTCTGCAGTTACAGGCTTCACAACTCCTCAGAAAATACCTGTATTTCAAAAGTGCTGTGTACCCATCATCTTCCCTCTGGATGAATGAAAGCTGCTGAGTGCCTGGCACATGGGAATCATGTGAATATGGACTTTGAGCTCTGACCTCTAGTTCTGAAAGTTTAGGTTGGGATGTAGGATTGCAAAAGGATTCACTAAAGGAACTGTCAGTATGCACACATAAAATCAGAGAAACCCAAGAATGGTTTGGGGTGGAAAGAACCCTGAAGTTTACCCAGTCTCACCCCCTGCCATGGGCAGGGACACCTTCCACCATCCCAGGTTGCTCCAAGCCCTGTCCAACCTGGCCTTGGACACTTCCAGGGATCCAGGGGCAGCCACAGCTTCTCTGTGCCAGGGCCTGCCCACCCTCATAGGGAGCAATTTCTTGATAATCTCTCATCTAATCCTCCTCTCTGTCAGTTTGATCGTCTGTTTGTCATTTATATCTCATACCAAGCTCAACCCAAAGGAGCATCTCTCTTTATCTCCTTCTGGCAGGTTAGAACACACAGCTATTGCCACTGTACATTCATTTCTCCCACAGGCAGCAAAGTGGGAACAACTTTGGAGCAGTCATTTATTGTGCAGCTGATAGAGCCCAGGCACTTTGATATGTGGAGCAATATTGGAGCAGCAGTTTGGAGGTGGCACCTCTGCCCTTGGCTCAGTAACTGAAGCAGTGGTGACACCACCTGGGTTGTTTTTCTGCCCCCGTTTATGTTTCTATAAGAAGGGCTGTGGTACCTGTGGGCTGTGGCCATGCAAATATATCCTAGCATACAGTGATTTCTTTTTAATGCAAATGGATATCACCTAATTCTCACAAGGTTTCAAAATGCATCATAATTCTGCTTGAATGGAAGACCTTTGGGGTCAAAATCTATTCCCATGGAAGTGAATGGGAATTTTTCTCCTGGCTTTCATGGAATCTAGATCTGGCAAGCCATGAATGCAGATCTGTCGTGTTTCTTTCTATTTCTTCATTAAGTTACAGTGATTTTTTTTTAATTTTTTTTTTCCTGAGAATCAGATTAGTGAATTCTCATTTGACTGAATACCTCTCCAAAGTACCTCAGTGAGACTGGGACATTTCCTGTGGCTGTCGTATCCGCTTCAATATCCTTCAAAGTGAATGTCACAGCCCTGAACCATTGAAACAGGCTTTTCTTTCACAGCAGCAAACCAGCCTGGATAAGATGAGAGGGACACCATAAATATTACATAGAGTCTGAGGCATTTGCTGTAAATTCTGCAGGAACTATTCCAGCTTCCCACTGGGAGAGATTTCTTGGGAATAGAAAACTCTCTGGAGTTTGTAATAACTTCTGAAGCGATATTGAGATTTTTAACATTCCATATTACACAACAGGAAGCAGAATCTTAATGGAAACACTATACACGGTTGCCTTTAATAGGAAACAGAGTCTATGCAGTGGTGGAGGAATATGTAAAATAATATTCCCTTTTTTTTTAAATTACCAGTGATTTTAGCTATGATTTTTATTTACTGAACACTTCATACTGCTGAATTTAAGAAAAAGCTGTGCAAGGTGAGGTGTGGCAGTCACAAGGACAACCTGTACTCTGCAGGCTGACTGGATCCCCACTCCAGTTCTCTCAGCTCAGGAGAACTGGCTGTCACAGCAGTGCCATCAGGCTCCAGCTTTGGATTTGCAGGGATTGTTTTAGACAGGGCTTTGAGCTGAGCCTTGACCCAGGTGTTTTCCAAAGGCAGCAGGACCTGCTAACCTTCAGGCTGCAGCAAGCTGAGTTTCCTCTTGACCCCCTCGTGGGATGGGGGGATTTGAGGCTTCAGACCTCAAGCTGGCAGCATCAGCTTTTGTTCCCTTTTGGGAGTGTGGGATGCAACAGCCTGACTGGGGATTGCAAGCACTCACAGGGAGGGAATGGGAGGCAGGATCCTAATTCTAATCCTAAAGTGAGGCCTGGCTTAGCCCTGTGCTGCTGCAGAGGGGTTGTGTGGCACCAATGTTTTTCCTGATTCTCAGCTGAGAGGAATTCCTTCCAACTGATGTTGCTTTTTCATACAAACCACAGGGTACACGATCTTGAGTGGAACCCAGCCCTTTCACTTTAAGGTGATTTGTGGCTGTTTCTTGGGTCTGAGCAAAGAATGGGGCTTGAACTTCTCCTTGCCCACAAGCAAGGGGCTGGTGAGTAACACTTGTGAGTAAGTCTCATCAGATGTCTGTGCAAAGGAACCTTTCCCCCACCCAGTCTGAAACATGTACAAAGTGACCCAAAGATCCTGTGAAAGCAGGCAGGCAGGAGGGCTCAGGCAAGCCTTGGCACCAGAGCTCACCCCTGGCTGCAGGGAAGCTCTGACCAGAACCCAGACTCCTTGCCTCACCCTTGCTTCATTTCCAAATTTAAATGTGGGATAATGTTTATAGTAAATAGAGGTCACCTCCACGTCTGGGAAGGAATTGCATCTCCGTGCATTTCTGTGCTTTCAAGAGAGCTGAATTTTAATAGCAAGTCTTTTATTTACAAGTGGTTGGAAAGGAGAGGGGGTGTGTTAATAAATGAGTAATCAATGGGTAGCACCCAGCAGCTTGCTGTTGCTAATGTATAATTTTCCTGTCTGTAAGGTGCTCAAGGAGCTCTATTGAGCATTTATGAACTCTGTGCATCACTCAGGAATCAGGCTGTGCTCTGAAGTGCACTCAGCTGCTGCAGACACTGCCGAGAGGGCAGAGGCAAGAGCCTGTGAATTAAAGGAAATCTCATTCCTGGGAATTGTACCAGGTCCTGGCTGGTTTAGGATCACAATGAGAAAAAGGGTCCTGGGAATGTTTCAGCCTCTCCCAGAAAGGGCAGGACAGACAGAAACTTCATCCTGGAAGTTTGCACAGTCATCCCCACAGTCTGGTACTTTTTGCTTGTGTTTGTAGAAATTTCCAGGCAGAGCTGTTGTGGATAATTACTAAGCTGACACTGAAATCTGGTTGTGAGCTACTGAAGGAAGCTTTTTCCCTCTGTGCCAGAGGGCTGTGTGTTGAGTTCAGATATAGACAAATCCTTACCAGATCCCTCTGGAACGAGCTTGGAGGGGCAGAGCTGTAGCAGAGGGAAGGCTGTTTCCAGCTAAAAACCTGATTATAAAAACGATGCTACAGTGGGAAGCAGCTCTGTTGCTGGGGATGGGACCATGCAGCTCCCTCTGTGCTGTTTCCCCTTCCAGGTGAAGCTGCTCCCTTGCTGAAGGAATCCTGTGCTCACCTGTGTGCTGTCCCTTCTCCTGAGCTTTAGAGCAGTGGCCAGCAGAGCTGGGCCAGGAGCTCCAGAGCTGAGAGGGGACACAGCCCCAGCCCAGGCAGGGATGGGGAGGGCTGGAAGCTCTCCTGTCACCCCCTTGTGCTGGGGTGTGGGAGGGGGAGCTGACCACAGCTCAGGTCTTTCACCTGGCTCCTGCTCAGGTCCCTTCCTGCAGGGTGTGGAGCCTCAGCTCCTGCAGGGTGTGCCCTTGGGAGAGGCAGATTTCCTTTGCAGACCCCTCAGCACATCAGTAAGTTGTTCCACAGCTGCCCACCCCAGCTCCCCCATGCAGGGAATTCTGCAGGATCACTCAGCTCGTGCCTATCTCTCACCCCTCCCCAAGGGATGCTCAGCCTGAGCTCTGGCCCCTACCTGTAAAAGAGATCAAAGAAAGGTCCTGCTTACAAAATTAGATCCCTGGTTAGTGGCTTCTGGCCTTTCCCATTTCTGGGACTGCTGTTCATTTCTGTTGGTGATTTTGAGCAAGTCAGGACAATTTTGGCAGGTTTGGGGCCAGGAGTTTCTAATCTGAATGTATTTTTGCCTTTCCATGACTGAAAGCTACTGTGAGTCCCAGAAAGGCTTTTCCAGTGTTAAATAACATTTTGTGGCTTCTGTCCTGAGGCATATTTAAAAGGCCTGGTTTTCCTAAGGTGGATAATAAGGTGAAAATTGTCTCTTATTATAATTTCTCAAGTCTAACTCTCCTCCCAGTTAGTACCAGAATGGTCCCCCCTGCTTCTGAGCATTAAATTCAACTGCTTTGACTTGTTAAAAACTTCAGGTTGAGCTTCCTGCTTAAACTGTAATTTTAGATCCTCAGTGGGTGTAAATAGACACAAACACACAAAGCAGCTCTGCTGAGTGACATTCACTCAGGGAAAAAGGCTCAAACATTTAATTCCTTCTCGTCACCTCTGGTGCTTGTTTCGAGTGCACACACAGACTGGGACACTGGGAAGGATTTTAGAATTTAACCTCTTGCAAAAACCTATAGGTTTTTTTCTACTGTGGAAGTTGATCTGTAAGTTTATCGGTTAAATAGAAATATGAAATAAAATGGCCAAAATGGGAACTTCGTGCAGACCTTTGATGTCATTTTATATGACAATTTGCAAGAATACAAAAGTCTACGAATTAATATGGTGAGCCACCAGAAACACTGGGAGTTTGTCATTACTTCTCCATGAATTTATGTATACAGTGCTTGGAGGAGGAGGCTTTTTCTAAGTGGGTTGGAGATTTTGTTTTGGTTTTTTTTTTTTTTAAGAGAAGAATGAGTATAACCAGCAAACGCATTTGGAGTTAAAAGGGAAATCATCTTTGATAAGCCTGTCTGGAATGACTCCAGCTCAGTGCTGGGGATATGTAGTACAAAGCCATGGATATAGATGGGGTTTTCAGCCATTTCCCAAGGGATAACTGCTTCCCACGTGGCCCTAGGGGTCCTTGCTCACAGCTGACATCCCTCACCCTGGACAAGGGCCATGCTCAGCCCTGGGGACGAGTGGGAGACACTGGGGTCTGTTAATCCATGCACACACTCACATGGATATACCCACTCCAGCACAGCAGATCTGGTTTTCTCACAGAGCAAGGGAAGGGTGTGGGATGTGGGATCAGCCATGATGGGATCAGCAGGGCATGTTGGATCCATGCTCATGGGGCACCATCCCAAGAGCTGATTGCCCTGCTCAGCTCCTGCAGGAGGGTTCTGTATTGCTCACCAAATATTCTCATAAAATCCCAGAGTGGTCTAGGTTGGAAGGGACAGTAAAGCTCCTCTCTGCCATGGGCAGGGACACCTCCCACTATCCCAGGTTGCTCCAAGCCCTGTCCAGCCTGGCCTTGGACACTGCCAGGGATCCAGGGGCAGCCACAGCTTCTCTGGAAAACCTGTGCCAGGTATCACCACCCTCAAAGGGAAGAATTTCTTCCCAACATCGGATCTAACCCTGCCCTCTGGCAGTGGGAAGCAATTTTGTCACTCTGTCACTTGTAAATTGTCTCTCTGTGCTTCTTGTCAGCTCCTTCAGGCACTGGAGGGCCACAACTGGGTCACCCCAAACCCTTCTCTTCTCTGGGCTGAGCAATCCCAATTCTCCCAGCCTTTCTCCACAACAGAGCTGCTCCATCCCTCTGACCATCTTCATGGCCCTTCTCTGGACTCACTCCAGCATGTCCATGTCTTTCCTATGCTGGAGACCCCAGACCTTTGCTGGAGACCCCAGACCTTTGCCTCACCCCCCTGGAGCTCTGGAGCCATGAGCAGCCCCTGGTCACTGCAGCCCATCCATGCACAGAGCAGCTGGTCAAGAATGTTTGGTCAAGGCTTTGTTTTTCTCCTCCCCCATGAAAACTGGCTTTTAAACAAACTACTTCCCATGGAGAAATTTCCTTTTGCATGGACATTCCTGGAGGAGGAGGGGATGCCCAAAAATCTGAATTGTCCGTGGTGGATACAAACATCTGATGGTGCTTAAACAGAGGGAAATGACCCCAAACACATCCATTTTCACTGGATTTGAGTGCCTGAGTGTGATTTCTCACAGCAGCACTGTATGATTAACCTTAAGTGGTTTCCATGACTGATATGTCCTTTCCTAGGGGCCTGCTCTGCACTGGCTGCTCAGGGCATGAATTCCCAGTGTTGTCATCCCTACCCCTTCCCAACCCTTAAATCCCTCTAGGAGCAGAGTCCAAGGGGATTGTCCACATCGAGCTGGATTTATAGGAGGCAAGCAAGAAAGGAGGGGGGGTATTTTCACATTCCTTTGAAACATACGTTTGGAAAATTTCCCTAGGAAAGAAAAGTGCTTATGCAGCTTTAGTTACTGTACATGTGCTTTGGATTGTGTGAAACCCTATCTGCTTTTCCTCAGCAGAGTCCTGATCCCCACAGGAAAGAGGCACATCCAGCACTGGTGACTTCTGCAGATCTCCTTCCAGATTCCACGGGCAAGGAATGCCCCCAGCCTCTGCCCCTGCCTCTGTCAGTGCAGGTGGGTGGGAGGAAGAGGAGGGGATGCTCCTCCTTGGGCTCAGGCCCAAAAAACTTCTGGAAGCAAAATATCTGAGATACAAAGGCTTTGCCAGGAAAGATGGATGTGGGTTCAAAAGGCCTCAGGTATTTTATCAGGAGGTGATTCTGAAGTGTTTTCCTACTCCCCATCTTCATGGCCCTTCTCTGGCTGGATAATCCCTGCCTGGGGCAGAGCGTGCTTGGGATGAAAACCCCAGGACAAAACCCCTAACAGCTCACCTGAACTGGAGGGCACAGAAGGAATGGCCAAATGCTCACAGCTTGGTAGGAGTAGTCTCAAGTCCTCAGTTCAGATCACACCTCCTGTGCAGAAGTTTCTGGGGCTAAATGCTCAGACAGCTTTCCTTGCCTTCCTGGAAATGAGGGGATTCCCTCCTCCTCTGTGCACATGTGTGTCTCCAAAGAGTCTGGGGGAAGAAACGGCTGTGGGAATGTGTGTGGGAAGCCACACTGGAGAAACCAGACAAAATGACACCTTTTTGTCACTCCTGACAGGATCCAAGGGGGAAGACAGCCGTGAGAGGACAAAAAACCCTTGCTGCTGTAATGGAAATGTGGTGCTGGAGAGTGTAGGAGGATGCTTCCAGGAGGTGACTGGGATGACACTGGTTTCCACTGCTGCTGCCCATGGAAATGTGTGTCCTCACAGGGGACAGCATGTATGTGAGGAGGAGGAGGAGGAGGCAGCTCTCTGAGAGGGGGAAAGGCAGGGGGAGCACGGGGAATGTGAATATCACAAAAACAAATCTGTTCATAATTACAGCCTGGCAGTGCTGCTGGCAGTCACTGCTTTTGGGGCTGGACCCTCACCCTAAACAGACATCTCAGCTCCCCCAGACTCATCTTGGGTGAAAACTGGGCAGGGTTGGCTAGAACAGCAACTTGGGGGTAGCTTCCAGTCTCCTGAATCAGCATTTTGAAAGCCAGACATGCTGAGTTACCCCCCTTTCCTCCCCCCAGGACTGTGTGTGTATAGACAGCCATAAAACACACATATAGCTCTGTGTTAATACACACTGCTGCCTCTGGGAAATGTCAGCCAAGATATTATTCAAAGATTGCTCAGCCTGCTTCAAATGCTGCTAGGCTTCAGAAATTACACCCCACTCCAGGAATGGGAAAGAACTGACACAAGGCAGCAACAACCAAAAATTTCCCAGCTGTTGTGTCTGGCCTTTTGAAAACAGGAATTTCTTGGTACAGAGCCTGAAACCTTACTCCTTCTATTCAGCATTGCTGGAGGGAGGGCACCAGCACTGAAGGATGTTTGAGAAAGAATTTGTTGCCAGCAAGGTGCTTGCAACAACAACTTTTTTTTTTTTTTAAAGACCTGAGTGTGGACAGGCACTAGGAGGATGGAAGTGACCCTGGCTTAGTCTGCTTTTCTTCCCAAGCCTGTCTGCACTGATCCACTTGCAAGGAACACGTTATGCTCCAGAGCCCAATGGCCCTACACCACCAGGGGAGACAGCTCAGAGCTCTGGGTGGGTTAACCAAGAACAGGATGATCTCAGGAGAGACCCAGGGGATAACAAGGAATGGTGTTCTGCTTGGCCTGGCTTGCCTGAGTTTTCTCTGGGGACATCAGGTCTCAAAGGCTGGTGGAACAAACCCTGCAGAGGAGTGTAAGAATAGCCAGGAACTAAGAATATTCCAGGACTGGAATGGGAAGCAGGTTCACCAAGACCTGGATCAAGAGGAGAAGGCGTTCTGTTCTGAGTTCCTGGAGCACAGGACCTGAGGCAGGTGGCATTCAGGTGAAAGTATCCCTGGCCAGGGCCACAGGAACTGTCTGGAGCAGGGGACTGGAGCTATATGACCTTTAAGGTCTCTTCCAACACAAACCATTCTCTGATTCTACAAAGGAGCTTTAAAACACTCTGCTGAGCCCCAGCCTGCCTTCCACAGGTCTTTGATACATGACTTGATGACCTGAAGCTTCAAGTGAAACACTCATAAGCCCAAGATGCTCTTGCAGGGTTTGATTCTGTGATATATCTCACCTTAAGAACATAGAAGCCCACAGCTCTTAAACCACCACATTTCCTCCAGCTTACATCAGCTGTTCCTGGGGTAGTCATAGTCCTTTGACCTGGAAATTTCCCTTTTGTGGCCTGTGATGTTGTCTCTTGCTCAAAAGGTTGTTGGCTATGTGTCTTCAGGATGCTGCTAAAGCAAATCTGTGCAGCTCCAAGCTTCCCTCCTTCCAGCCTTTCCCCCAGCCATCCACATCTTCCCTCCATCTGACAGCACAAATGACTTCAGTGCAGACTTCTATTGTTCTCAGAGTGCTGTGATGGTAGAACCCAAACTTTGTGCTTGCAGTGCTAATTGGGTACTCTGCAAACTCTGATTTATAGCTGTATTCTACATTTTATTATCATGCCCCCCAAAATCAGATCCATTCAGCCAGAACTCCACACAAAAGGCTGGATATTGGGATCTGGGCATTGTGATGAAATTTGGAATAATGAGAATCTCAAACAGTGGAAACCACACTGCCATTTGTTCTACCAAGTGTTACTTTTAAAGATTTCTTTCACTACATAGATGCACAAAGAAAGATCTGATGCAAAACACCTAGACCTGGTGAACATTTCAGTGTAAGTGTGAAAAATGGCCTAGACAGAAGTTTGGGAAGGACAAGTCATGATGTCTCAAATCTTTAGCAATGACCAGTTTGATTTTTTAGTAACAAATGCTGCAAACACAAAATCCTGAAAGAGAGAGTAGAGAAGTGCCTGGTGCTTATTTTGGCCCTGAGAAATGTGGGTGTTTTGAGGAGCAGAGCACCTCCAGCTCCTGTTGATCCCAGAAGAAGGATGCTGCTTCCAGGATTTGGACAACGTGCGATGGAAACGGTTAAATGCAAACCATTCATCACGTAAGTCAGCACCAAGTCAATGATCTCATATTTATTTATGTCCCCAGCCAAATTTGTACTCATTTCCTCTGTGAAAAGCAATAAATTGCCTCAGCTAGAGGCTTCAGCATCCAGTTTTAAGCAACATGATACCCACAATCTCACAGTGCTGCCTGCAGTGTAGAGAGGTCGTGACTCGTGGGGACAGGGAGCGCTGCCCTGGTGGCCTCTGCACTCCCCTTTTCAGCTCCACCTTTCCCCAAGGGCCACTGGAGGCTCAGGACCACCAGCCTCTGCCTCCTCACATGTCTCAGGAGCCCCTGTTTGTCTGTGCCAAGTTTCTCAGCTTGTCAATCCCTGTGAGTGTCTCCCTGGCCAGCCCTTCAGCTTTGCTCTTACAGAGGCCTGGGGTCATCGTTCCATCAGTGAAGGTGACCTGTAAGTGAAATATAAACATCTCATCCATAAATAGCACTATACAAATTTAATCATTTGGCCCAAGCTCTTAGCAAATCCATGGAATTAATGCAGTGCCTTTAATCAAGGCTTACAATCAACTCCATGTTACCATCACAGTGCCCAGTACTGATTTCTTGTTTCGCCATCCAAGAATTCGTCATGGAGCTGGGAAGGAAGATTCACTAGAATATCCAATTCTAAGAGCAGTTGTTTTGTATTTTCAAGCTAATCAGTATTTCCAGCCACTGCCAGGGCTGTGTAAGAGGAGACACAGTTGGTAAAACCATAATTATATTTATATTCCATTATGTTTTATTTAAATTAACTTCTTCTTTTCCAGTCTAAGTAACACTACTATGCTCCTTTTCTGATGTAGCCCTGTGGTTTCTAAACTGAGGCCCACAAAACCCTGCAGGGTGACTGACCCAGGGCTGGCTCATGGGTTGCACCAGGCTGCAGACTCAAAGAGCCCCCCATGAGCTGATATGTTTTCTGTCCCTCTGCCACAGGGCTTGACATGTTAGATGTGTACCCCCAGCATGTGATTGGCCCTGCTGCTGCTTAACAGTTCCACACACACCAAAACTAAAGCAGATTTGGCACCAGCTTACCCAGTGCATTCTTGTCCTCAAAGGGATATGGCTTTGTCAGTGTTTTCCAAAGAATTAACACTAAGGCATGGCCCTGGAGAAAGAAGTACTTGATTGGTTCAGGAAGAGCTAAAACCTGCTCCCAGAGCAACCAAAGGAGGTTTGGCCATCGTTTTATGAAGTTAGAAGAGACTCAGAACATCCCATGATGGCTGCTTTGGGTTGTGGAGCTTATGATTATGGTTTGTCTTGCTGTTTTTGGAATTGCAGCTTGCTCCAGGTGCATAACATTCAAAATGTTGTGGCTTTGGTGTGTGTGCAATACAGACAGACTGGGGAAATGGAGGGGGATGGGATGGGATGGGATGGGATGGGATGGGATGGGATGGGATGGGATGGGATGGGGACTCCAGGTGCAATTCCAGCCCAAGGTAGAAGGGATGTGTCATACCTCTCATTTCCCCCACTGTAGAGCTAATCTAAAATTCTGAAAAGATCTTCTCTCTATAAAATGACTTGTGCTTTCTACAGAAAGACTTTATGGTGGGACCAGCAATGGTTTTGTTGGTGCCAACCCAACTGAGAGCCCTGAGATAAACATTCATCCCTGCAGAGCTGCAGGTGTGACAGAAGAGCAGTTCTGTGCTAACAACACTTGTTTTTTACAAGGAAGGAATTGTTACAGAGTGCTTTCGGAGCAGAGCCTGTCTGTTTGTGCACCCATCTGTACAAATCTGTTTTAGAGATGTGTCCATTCATGTGTTTCACTAGAAATACTCAGGTAATACTTTCCAACAGTGTGAGAGTCCAAAGGATGTTGTAATAAACCACCCTGGCTGGAACTGGCTGGTTTGGAAAGCTGGCACTATGAAATTTGTAAGACTATTCCCATTCACTGTGCAAGTTAGAGCTGTCTGTATATAAAGGGAATATTTATGTGCAAAAAGGAGAGATGAAATTTAAGGAGTCCAGGGGAGAATCGTTATCATTAAACAATTCATGAAACGAAGGACAGCAATTTGCCCATCCCTGGAAGTGTTCAAGGCTAATTTGGACAGGGCTTGGAGCAACCTGCTCTAGTGGAAGGTGTCCCTGTCCATGGCAAGGCTTGGAATGAGATGAGCTTTAAGGTCCCTTCTTACACAAACCATTCTGTGATTCTGTGAGGAAATAAAACCAGGAATTCTCCCCAAGTCAGCAGCTCTATCAAAACCTGCTTTACCCCTATGGGAGAGGAGAGGTGTGAGGTTCAGAGTGCAAACAGAAGGAGAGGTATCTTATCTCCAGATGTGTGGGGAGCCTGCTGAAAGGACTGAACCTGGGTCCCCCAAGCTCCAGGATTCAAATCACCAGACAAGTCCTGCCCTCTTCCTCTGCTGCCACTGATCCGGAAAAAGCTGTGGCTGTAATCTGGTGCTAAATCTCTTCAGATCAAATAGCTTTGCTTTTAACAAAACAATCCTATAGAATGACTTGGCTCTCAGCTGAGAGCAAAGGGAAGGTCTGGGCAGTGTGCTCCAGTCAGGGCACAGCACCAGGAAATTCAGCTTTATTATGTGTGCTCTGGCAGCAGAGCGCTCACAGAAGGGATGCTCATGGCACGTGCACCACCATTCCCTCTCTTAATTCTTATTCCTTTGCCCATCACAGGATGGATGGCTGGGGAATTTTATTAGGGAGGAGGGTCATTTCTTACTGCTGAACAAAGAAAAAGCTGGCTGTGAAGTTTTCCTCCTTTCTGTTTTTAAGCTGCCAGAGGAGCTCCCTGCTCTGCCCTGCCCATCTCCACTCATCTCTGGAGCGAGTCTTGCAGGAGGGGCAGGAGCCAGGGATTTCAAGAGTAGATTCATCACCCAAAGAGCTCCAACCCCTGGCACCCCTTCCCTCTGCTGCTGCTTGTCATGAGGCCAGGACCACCACTGTGCCTCCCTTCTGGGGCTCAGATCTGTGTACCACCACTGCTGCCCCGACCCCAGAGAAAGGGACAGCAGAGGCCACGCAGACCAGCTTGTGTTCCACATGTTAAGAACACTATGGATTACCCATCTGGCTTCTAAAACTTCTAAAAACTACATTCTTGTATTTTTCCCCCCCAGTAGTGGTTACTACTGGTATTATATGTTTCCCCTGGTAGTGGTAACATCTGAAGCCATGTCTTCAGTTCCTTTCTAATTTAAAGATTAGATACCAGACGGTAAGTCAATAGATTTGGTGTCTGGCCTTTAGCTGTACTGTAAATCTTTTTCCATTTCCTCTGGCCAAATCAGGAAAATGAAAAAAAAAAAAAAGCTGGAGCCATGACCCAAAACAAAATCCCTAACTGCTGTCAAGTTGCTGGAATATTTCTTTACCTCAGGGAAACTGTTACGTTGGTGAATTCCCAGGTTTTATTTCATGGTATCATAATACTGATAGTCAGAGGACCTGTCTCTAAGGATGTGTTCCCCAGAAGTATTTGTGATTTTCAGCTGTTAACAGCAGTGCTTAGGGAACCCCTCAGTTTCATTGCATGGTGTTTGTGAAGTATTTTGCTGAGCGTGGCCAAAAGAAGGTGCAGAAAGGTCAGACTGGTATTTTACAGTAAAAAATTGTTCCTGAGAGGCTTTTCAGGAGAAAATGAGGAGATGCTTTGAATATGTGTAGGTCCCATCTAGAGAGATCCTTATTTCAGACATAGTGCAGGTATCCACCTCTCCTTAACTCTAGAGCTGCAAATGACACATTTTTAATTGGAGCCCCAGGAACAAGGAGTCTGTGGTTCATTCCCACTCATTTAACACTTCCCAGGCTCTGTGTGAGCTTGAACTTGCAGTTCATTCCACATATTAATGCTAAGCATTGTTGAAGCCACCAGGTTTCACTCCAATGGATTTCCTATCAAAAGTATTTATTTTAAAGGATCTCTGTTCCCAAATGCACAGTTGTTTAAAATATCCGGAAAAGGTTTGTCTGGGCTTGTTCAGAACTGGACCTTTGCTCACTCACAAGGTTCATGAACCTTCACAACTCTCTAGGTGAACTTTGCCTGACTTTCCCATGTAAAACCAAATCCCAGTCTGGGTCAGTCTCATTTGGTTTCATGTTTCACTACAGACATTTTTGTACAGCTCAAGTTTTAAAGACCCAAGCGTGGGATAGATGCAGGGCTCCCATTAACACAGGCAACAGCCATGACTGTAGTTGTGCATCCTGTTTGTTCTGTCTGATGCTGAAATGTGTTTTCCTGTAGCAAAATCCTAGAGTAACTGTGATGTGAGTTAGTAGCAAAGCAGAAAGTGAAGGGGAGTGTTTATTGCTCATATGTTAAAATAATTCCACCAAAGTTTGATTCACTCCAAACCTCTGGTCTAAAGCAAGTTTGCAGAGGTACCAAAATGTTGAAGGAGGCAGCTCAGTTTGTTCTGAAATGACCACAAAAGGGCAAAGACACTGTCTAGAAAGATATACTATAATTCAGAGTATAGAAAGCCTGCCAAAATTCTGACTAGATAATTCTGCTTTTTCCTTCTAAGAGCCCAAAGAGGAGGTGCTTTCTGTCCAGGAGCAGGAGCCAGCCTGCAGAGGAGGATGCTCAAATGGGAGACAGATGGAAGCAGGGCTCTGCAGGCTGTGTGCTGCAGCTCCTGTCCCTTGAAGTGACAAGCAGAGGAAGGGAGGACAGATGGGGCTGGTGACAAATGTGATGGCAGGGTCAGTCATGGTGGGATGGTGACACACCAGGGCTGGGTGTGCTGCTCCACCAAAGGCTGCATCAGCACTTGGTTTAGCTTATATACCAATTTCTGTTCAGCCCTTTGGACTGAGGCTGATTTTCTAGGAGTTAACCTGGCAGCAGCTCATTCAGCTTGTGTCTAGGTCAAGAGTTTTGTAACCTCTCACTCCTGCAGCCTCAGCCCCACCTTATCCTACCACGACACAATCTTCTCACACTGACTGAGCTTGTAAGTCTGAAATCCAGGCCCTACATCAAAGACAAGGATTTGTTCACAGCTCCCCCATCCTTGGACAACACCTGTACCCTCTGCCTGTCCTGTCCTGTCCTTGGGCTGAAAGCTCTTTGTAGCTGGAGAGCTGGGGGTGTTCACCTGGAGGAGAGAAGGCTCTGGGGACACCTCAGAGCCCTTCCAGTGCCTGAAGGACCTACAGAGGGATTCTTGACAAGTGGCTGGAGTGACAGGATGAGGGGGAACATCTCCTCACTGCCAGAG
This sequence comes from Buphagus erythrorhynchus, assembly GCA_013400855.1. NCBI lineage: Eukaryota > Metazoa > Chordata > Aves > Passeriformes > Sturnidae > Buphagus > Buphagus erythrorhynchus. The sequence goes on along the minus strand of VZTT01064279.1, from coordinate 3,154 downwards.
GGCAGGGTTTGATGGCATATTGGGATGGAATTCCTGCCTGTGAGGGTGGGCAGGCCCTGGCACAGGGTGCCCAGAGCAGCTGTGGCTGCCCCTGGATCCCTGGAACTGTCCCAGGCCAGGTTGGACACGGCTTGGAGCAACCTGGGATAGTGGAAGGTGTCCCTGCCCATGGCTAGGGTGGAACTGGATGGGCTTTAAGGTCCCTTCCAACGCAAACCATTCTGCGATTTCATGATATTTTGGGGCAATTTCCAGCTACTTTGAATATGAGCACCATGTGAGCCAAGGGCAGTGATTTACAACTGAAGCAACAGAATTGTCCTACCAAATTGTTTATTGCCTGTCAGAAAGCTGGAATAAATGTGTCTTCTTCATCCAATTCTGTTGTGAAGTAAAATCCAATAACTTTGGGATGTGACTGCAGCCACCTTTCCTGATGGGCCATGGCTCATTAACCCATGAAGCCTTGATCAGAGCAAGCCAAGAGAACCAACAGCAATAACTTGCTAAAAGGGTTGCTGCTCTCCCAGAAACTCTGCTGTTGCTTAGATAGGAAACTGCTGCTCCATTTCTGTGGTGTGAAGTCTCTTGCTTAAACCAGTCTCTGTGCTGGAAGTTTGGAGTGTGGTAAATATGTCACCAGTTCCTAAAACACCTCCTGGGACCCACAGACCAGAAATCCTGATTTGTCTGACAGGCTGGCAGAAATATTAGAAGTAGTAGGCATTTGGTTGAAACTGATAGACTGGGGAGAAGCTAGTCTGGAATTTGTAGGGAGAAATCACATTTCACAAATCTATAACAACCATTTGAAGTGTCAAACAACCCTTAGCTAAAACTGACAGAATCAGTAGGCTTTTAACAAGCCCCCTGCCCAGGAGGGAAAGATTTTTCATCAATTACAAACCTATAATAATAAGCAAACAGAGGACAGGAGGAAACAGATTTCACAGAGAAGTGTTTTCCAGACTCTCAGGAGGATTATTCAGAGCTAAAGCTGGCTGCAAAGAGATGTAGAAGGATGTGTTGGTACTGGGGGGTATTTGGGAAAATGGCAGATGAGATTGGATTTTGTCAAATGCAAGGTAAAACACACAGGAGAAAGGGAGCCCAGCTCAAGCACACCCAGTTATCACTGCTCCAGAGAGTTTAGTGTGGATCAGCCTGTACAAACATCAGCTTAGTGCTCACCAGAGACCAAAAGGCAGGACTTATCACAGACAAATAGTGAGCAGCACAGAAAACACTCTGTGTGATTATATAAATCCCTGGGGTCGGGATTCTGTGTGCAGTCCTATTCATCTTCCTCAAGAAGGATATAGAAGGCTCTGGAGGAGGAAAACAAGTAAAGGAATGACTGCCCTGCAGGGATGTGAGAGAGGGCTTTCAGTCACACAACAGCATGGAGGAGATAACACCAAACCCCCTTGTCAGAGGGGAAAATGGAAGAGGATTCAGGGTTGGGAAGAGTTATTTATCCATGCTGCTGGCAGTCCCTGAGCTGCTGGTGGCTGCAAGGAGTAGGACAGGGAGGGAGGGATGCTGGAGGCTCTCCTCTTCCCACCTGTGGCTACTGGCTTTGGTGGACCTTCATTTTGACCTCCAAAGGACCTGTTCCTATGATACCTCCTATCCTCTGCCTGTTCCTATGATACCTCCTATCCTCTGCCATATCCTTAGCTGCCATCAGGGTCCATTCAAATCTCTTTTCTAGCTGAAGACCTGACTGGCCTGGCCTAGCATCACCTCCTAAAGATCATCCTCCCTTTTTCCAGCACAAATTGCCCCTGATCCTTCTTAGTCAAAGCCATTTGTATGTTAGTGAAGTCACTTTAAGCCAAAGGGGCATTTTGCATGGAAATGCCTTTGGGAATCAGCAAGCAAGCTGTGCTAAAAGGCAGGTGGTGAGGAGCTAAGGGCACTGCTGCCTTTTTGTGCACAGCTATAGGATGAAAGAGACTCTCCCAGAGCAGGTATAGAACTTGGACTGGTTTATAAATCAATCCACATCTTGGTTGTAATCACCTTTTCTGGTAAATGAGTTTTGGTTTCATTTAAATATGGGCCAGTCAGTACTTCTGATTTACAAGACAAAAGCTGGGTAAGGTTATCTACCCTTGTTCTCAGGCCAACAGTTTACACTCCCATCAGAGATCCCAGTGGGGAACTCTTCCAGAGAAATCTTAAAATCTGGTGATGGATGAGCATAGGCCATGAGCTGAGGATGGTTGGTTGTAGAGCAGTGAGTGAAATGTCTTTTGTGACCAAGTCCAGCAGGGCAAGCAGTAGATCCTGAAAGATCACGTAGAAGAGTATTTGATGATGAGGGAGAGGTTTGTAATGGGGTGGGAATACTAAACAAACACAGTACCAGAGGAGAGAACTGTATTTCTGCAAGGATTCCAGATATTTTTGTAGCATGTCACCCACATTAGTGTTAAACAGCTCAGCAGTACCCTTACACAACCTCCAAAATCTGCCACATGGACCCTGTTTTACAGAGATTTTTCTAGTCCTTTTAAAAGAGCAGTTTACATTTTCCAAAGAAAAATTCATACAGAATTTCACCAGGAATATCCAAAGCCCTGAAATCCAGGGTTAAATGGCCAGGAAACCTCATTTCCAGCGAGCAGGTGCTTCAAGGCAGCAGAGGGAAATCTCCCAAACAGTGAGCTAAGCTGGAGCACTGAGGCTGCATGGAGGAAGGTATCCAGTGACTGCTGGAGAACAACTCGTGTTGGTCACTGCCCAGGATGATTGCATGTTAAAGTTATTGCTCTTCCCAGATACGCAGCACGCACGGCGAGTCCACGGCCAAAATCAATTAGTGGTGATCACATCACACCACAGAAGGCACTGCCAGCCTTCACTGAGAAACAGAGCTGCTGATTAGCTCATGGAGGCTTTCACAGGGACAGCAGTGGGTGAAGAGTTCATGACAAATTATTTATGCATCAGGTTTCCTCCCGTCCGCTCTGGTTGCAAATTGACCCTGACTTTCCCCAATACTTTCATATTTCATAAAGTATTCCCCAATACTTTCATAACTCACAACTATTTGGTGACTGATTTTGGTGGCATAACTCATTTGAGAAGGCTCCATTTCTGAGCTGGTATTTCAGTGGTTGAATTCCCTCCACCCAAAGGTTTCAAA
>VZTT01064278.1:277-13131 GCA_013400855.1 Buphagus erythrorhynchus | reverse complement strand
TCCAGGCTGCAGATTTTCACTATTGACACTGACCTCCTGATACACAGCAGTTCTAGCACAGACAGGAGCTGTAATGTAATCCTGAGGCTGACCCTATGAAGCCATTCCCTGACAGAGAGATGTCTTTGAAATGAATTTTAAGTCTGATGCAGTAGAGATATCAATTTTACAGTTCTAAATAATTTTGTTACGTTCAATCAATCAAAGGAGGTAACTCTACTCGGTTAAAAAAATTAGTGCGAGTAAAAACTAAATAAAAGAAAGACTAACATTCCAAATGGATCCTTAACCACACAGAGTTTTTGCTTCTGGTTTGGCCTTTAAATTTGACTGATGTCAACTAGTGATCTCTTTCCAAGCCAACCTGCCACCAGTCAGGCACTATCTTCAAGGTGCAGTTCCACAGATAGACAGATTCTTCCAAAAGTATCTACAGATGTTTGAATGCCCAGATCCCACAATATTCCAGTTTATCATCTTCTTGTGCAAAGACAACACACAAAACAACCCCATAACAACCCAATCTCAGGTGTAGATGGTACATCTGCAACTGCTTGTCTGTCTGTCTATAAATTTGATGGCAAGGAAAGGAGAGATTGGGGATGCATTTAATCTTACGTAGAGCATCATGCAAATGAAGAGAAAGTGCACCAACATTTCATTTTTAAATGAGTTCAAACCCACAGCCATATTCATCAGAGCTCATGACAAACTCGGGCAAAATAGATTTTTTTCACTTTTCATTTCTTCATGCTATANTGGGGTAAAACAAGGGGGTTTGGGTGTGAAACAAAGCGGTTTGGGGGGGTGAAATTCTCAAAAGTCGGAAAAGCAGAGTATGCAAAGCTTAGGAGAAAGCATCCCTTTCAAAGAGGAATGCTTAATGTTTCCTAGTATGTGAAATGCTATTTCAGCAAAAAACCATTTTGAGCCACACACCAGTGATACAAATTTACCAGTTAGGATATACTCCAGCAATAAAATCAGACAGGATATTGGTGTCTTGCAGAGCCAGGAGCCTTCATTAAGTTAAAATTCATACTAAATCGTCCTAAGAGCAGTCATTAGGGTTGAAGACTTGTAGCTACTTTCATGCTACTATATACGCTTAACATAAAGCAATAAAAACACCCAGCTCTTTCAGCTCTCAAGAGCTCATGTGTTTCAAAGGGGTGGCACCCTCTGCCACAGATGTCAACATCAAATTTCTCTAAGGTTTTTAGCTCTCTTCAGCACCACTAAAACAAACTGAAACTGATTTAAAGACAACAGCGACAGAACAGCTGTAACATTTCAGCTCCCGAAACTTTCCTTTGAATGTCCTGCATTCTTCATTTTATGTGGATTCTCAAGTGACAAATCAAGGAGGAGGGAAAGAGGCCAGGATAACAGAGTGAGAAAGCATAAACCAAAAAGGACTTCCAGAAACAGCCCATTGTTTATAAGTGGCCTCGGATACTGAAATTACTTACATATGAGTTTTCTGGAAAGCAGCACCTTCTGGCAGAAGCTACCTTTCCAGAGCAGGGGTTCCAGAAGCACAGTCCATGGGTCAGTTTGCAGACCACAAAACATTGCCATGTAGTCCATGCTGGAACTTTTTGACATAGCTGCTTCTGATGGATGCAGAGCTATAGCAACTAAGGGGTCTGTGTCCACTGTGCTCGTACCAAGATTTGCATCTAGGCACTCCAGAAGGTAATGCCCAAGGAAGAGTCATCCCACAAGACTCTGGACAGCACCCCAGCCATACAACCAGGTCTTATATACTTCCCCAGTTACACCTATTCCTTCACTTGGCAGGCAGAAGCTGTTGCATCAAACTTTTCCAGGAGTATTTATGTCTTTTGGAAAAAAAATGGAGCTTCCATTTCTGCAAGGGCAGAAAAAGAAAAGCAGTCCTTTCCTGACATGCTGACAGGAAAGCAGATTGAGGAAATTTACTTATCCTCTAAACTAACTTTTATGATTTGCTCCTGACTCATAAAGTTCTATGTGATGATGATGCATCTTTTCTAGCAAAAAAGAACAATTTAATTATGGGGGAGTTGGACTCAGCTATAAAGTACTGGCACACTGGCCTTTAAATGTGTTAACATTATCTTCTTGCTCTCTTTATGCTAACACTTGCTATCAAAAAGCAACCATGCTAACAGCCTTTCACTCACTAGTTTTCCCAAAATATTGTTATGAGCCTTTTTTGGGATACCTTCCCTGACTTGCTAGTACTGCATGCTTTAACTAGAAGCATGATAATCATCCACAAGGAAGAATTGTATTGTCTCACAAGGTATCTCTGAGACATGACTGTCTGAGAAAAATCAGAAACCTTTTCATCCTTAACAAGCAGTATATATTGTGTAAAAATAGCTTTTCTCAAGTTTATCTATCAAGCTGAATTGTATAAAATTGGCCCTTGAACAGAAGTACGTCAACTCTCACTGCACTTAATCAATGCAAACTCTTCAAGCATCCAAGCACTGCTTCGTATTTTCCAATCCTCCTAAATGCCTGCATCCTAAGTTCCCTCGTTCATATCTGTTAATAACAATATAAATTATTCTTTCAGCTGTGTATCATTGAGGTTATCCCAGGAGCAGAAACATTTTGGACCTATGACGGAGTTCCTGGAGCCTGCCAGAGACAGCAGTTCAGGCTGATCACATGCAAAGCCTCACTGAGAGTGATCCAAAACACACCCTGAAGTCAGGTCACCCATATTTTCTAGATTTTTATTGTGACATTACTTTAAATCACGAAGGAAAAAGAAACCTGTAATGCAGAGTTTATGGCATTTTGTGTCACAAAAACGAGCACAAGTGAAGAGAGGTGAAGACAGCCTGCACATTTAACACGATCCAGTACCTGGCTACACAAGTAGGAGATAAAAGCCAGTTACTTTTTAATATCATAGGGTTTAATAATAAAAACAATAAGATACCTGGAAAACAATTCAGATTCTGGGCCACCAGAACTTTGCTAACATACAAAACAAAAGGACAGGAGAATATAATTTTTATACTTATAGCTTTATAAATCTCACAAGGCTTCTGCTTCCTGAACTCTGTCTCCTGCTTTGTTCCAACACATATTCCAAAGTGTAACTGAGCACGCAGAGTCTGAACTCTCTGCTGTCACACTGTATTACTCTATTAGATTTGTTCTGTATTAGATGTGACACCTTGTCTTTGCAAGTTAAAGATATCCCTACACAGTGCTCCTCATAATTATACTGCTGTTTGATATCACTACAGAAGAAAATGAAAGCTACATCCTGTAGAATTATTTGTGACATATTTCCTTAGTTATGCAGATATATACACTACACAGAAAAGCAATTTGTGTTGATATGGCCTGGAAACAAATATTTTCTCAAGACTAAAGGACATGAATATGCTTATGAGACACCTGTGGGCTATGCAGCAAAACAATATCCTTTAACAGAAGGGTCTTCTTCTGAGATGGACCCATAACAAGAAACAATTTAGAACAGCATACATTTCTTGTACATGGCCATATAAAAGTTAACCCAAAAATACCATCATTTCCCTTTGTCCTATGCCCTTTGTAGCAACAAAGCCATACAAAATGCAACTTGGAAACTATTATTTGCTGCAGCTGAACAATACAGATAAGCTGTAAAAATTGTACAATAATTAATAACTGTATGCTCTATCTTCTCAATAAAGAATTAATTCCTTTTTTTTTTTTCCTTTTAGAATTCTTTTTCTATAGGGAAAACAAGCAAAGCATTGGCAAAAATATTTTCTCTTCTGTTCTTTCCTTACATGCAAAATGAAATTAGGTAAGAAAAATATAATTTCCTTGGAAAAAAGAAAGTCTGCAAGTGAATAGTAAGAAAGAAAAAAATCGTATAAAAAGAAATATTTGAATTATATTTCAATTGTTTCTGAAATAGGTTCTGGGCTCATATTAGTTCCCACTTTATTAGATAGAGACTGTATCTTATTTATCTTCAACAGAACCCTCATGAAAGTAAGTGCTACAATGCTATATTGAATACAAAGTCATCCCCATGTTGCTCTAATGCAACACAGCTGAAGCCAACATAACATCTACTAATGGTTGTGATAGGAGAAGGACTAATCAGAGAGAGAAATGCTAACAACCACGTTTGTACAAGGCAGAATTTCCTGCTACAAGCCGTGCCCTTGGAAAGAGCAGAGCCATTTGTGAGGCACCACCCTGGCCGTGCAGGCAGGTGGCAGAGCATTGCCAAGGCCTGGAGAGATGCCTGCCTTGCAATGAGATTTTACATTCTCTAAAATCAATAGCAATTCAGCTGCAAGAGTACAATCCAGTTATGTTCTATCATCTTCCCTTATTACCATCATTCTTGAGAGCACCTAAAGTTTTTCTCAGTCTTCTGTTTGACATCTGGCTAAAAGAATAAGAGAGCTACAGCAGGCAGAAAAATTAGTCCCTCCAGCATTGCTCAGCCTCTGAAATAGGACACACACAAACCAACTTTATTTCTTGTCTTGTTGGAACCAAGATAAATAAGGAAGCCCTTTTAAAAGAATGAGAGTAATACTTGGGGCATCTTTTCATATTCTGGAATGAAGATGGGAGTTTTACATCATTTCCCAGCAGCTGGTACATCATCATTACATAATTTTTGAGTAGTTGCAACATAAATTGGAAGGGGTACCCCAAACAGCAGCACCCATCCTTGCACTGCAGACTACACTTAGCATTAAACACAAGATAAAGACAAATAGCATACCTTTCCCTCTGGGAATCTGAACTGCAAAAGTAAAAAAAAAACACACAGAAGGGAAAGATTTGACTTTTCACTGCCCTCTGGTCTTACAATTGTACTGCTCTGCATTGTATGGGTAGCAGTATACAGCAGAAAAGAAATTTGACTAACTGGAAAAAAGAATTAAAAAAAAAAAACAGAAAGAAAATTATAAAAATCATGTACAATGTGCTTTTTTTGTCTGTTCTATGAATTAAATTGCCTGAAGCAGACCCAGAGTGAAACAACTGTTGTAAGTGAATTCAGAAGGCCAAGAATGTCTTGTAGGGCAGATGCTGAATGGTGGCTGTGGTTTTAGGTGTGCTTTCAAGAGTGGCTCAGTACACAGACTAGAGATGTGACTTTGCCACACACTGTGATCCTGCCTGGCACCAGCTTAAACCCATTATCACCCACATGCTGGGAAGTGTGAGATATGTGAGATAAATTAGCAATATCTACTCCATACACTAGAGACTAAGCAAGCATAATAGAAACTCATGTGATAATGATTTTTATTTGGCAGCTAACATGGATTTTATTTATTTAGCAAAAGTAAATTCTGCTTGAGCTGATGCCTGGAGCTGATTCTACCACCACAGGATATGAGCAACTTTCTCAGTTTGAGCAATGGTTATTCTCATATGTTAGAAATATGAAAATATAACCCCGTAAGACTAAAGCTTATATATGTAAATATCCCCAGTGATTTGATTTTCCTGAGGCATTGACTGTTTGTCCCTCTGGTGTTTTGTTTATCTCAGCCTTTTCAGAGTCCATTCCTCTCACATGCCTACTCAGTGTGGTAAGAACCAAGGAACTCCCTCATTGCTTACAGCCACTACTTTTCTCACTCTTCTCATGGGTTTCATTTCCTCTTCAGTCCTGTGTTCACCTGTGGTCACTCACTCCTCAGATTTGCAGAAATTTGTCCTACAAATTTCAGACCTTTTAAATATAGCTGCCAGTAATTCTATGTTCTGAATCCCAAACTTGGTTATGAACCACAGTTAAAAATCCAGAGGTTTTGTTAAATAAGAATAAAATTAGGCATGAAAACTCAAGAAGAGTGAGAAATCCATTTGCACCTTGGGCCATGTGACATCTCCCCTCTTTATCAAATTCTCACAGATTCACTTTCTGACAAATTTGAAGGTCTTAATTTCACGAAAACAAAACATAACAAAAACTCCAAATCCACAAAAAAAACCAAACAAACAAACAAAAAAAAAAAAACAGAAATAAATTTCTCTTGTGCAATAAAACCAAACAATGTTAATGGACTCTGCTTATTTTTACGTCCCTATGGATTTGAAATAATTGAACCTTAAAACTTCATAGAATTTTTGATATTTCTAATACATATATATTGATTTGAAACAAACATCTACAATTAAAAGCATCATTACAAAATCTACAGCTTGTTCCCTAAGGAGAAGGCATATTTTGCATATTCTTCTTCCACTCACAAAAAGCAGTCTTAGTATTTTCATTCTTCAGTGCCCTGACTCATTGTATAAATAACTTTGTGATCAGTTTTTTGCAGTAGATTTTTCTCTGGACTGGACTGGGTCACATCAATCAGGTTGACTTTCTCATCCACAGACAGCTAGTGATACTAACTGATATTGCCAGCAGTTACAGGAAAAGAAGGAGAATTGAACAAAGCAAAATCTGACAATTGTCACATTCTAACAATATTTGATTTGTACTTAATTTTTCATACATTCTTAATTGCTAAAACAATTTCAGCAAATGGTTAGTAATATGAAATTGGCTTAAGCAGGAGGAAAGTTTCCTCTCTGTAAAGTCAGATATGTCTTTTATGAAGTCTGGTCCATTGCAAAATCAATGACAAAACTCTCATTAACTTTCTGGCATTAGGATCAATTATTGTATACTTGGTCTATTCCTTAATTACCTGTAATTAACTTCCACTGAAACTTCCCTCACACAAGTACTACTTTATTAACTATGTTCTCCAACTAATGTAAATAGCTAAGTATGCTTCAACTTGGAAATTTTAAAATCAGATAGGTATACAATTTTACATGTTTCCAACAAACACCTCAAAACCAAAGATTAATGTTTGCTTTGCCTGAAGCTCATTATCTTCTCTCCAGGGCAGTTCCATTAGTAAAATCTGAGCACCTGAATATTCACATGATGAATGTGAAGGATCAGTGTACTGAAGTAGTGGGATTCTGCTGGCCAGCCCATGAAGAGTTTACATAGATATCCATCTAAAGCTGCTAAAGCTGTGCTGATTTGCTGCAACAGGCAGTAATAGCCACACAAGATAGATGAAGAGATTATACCTAGTCTTTAGAATAAATTAAGATCTATAACAGAAGAGGCCTGCAAGAAATAGCCAAAGCACAGGAAAGAGAATTAGGTAAAAAAAAAAATAAAAAAAAAATCACATAATGTGAAATCCTAGAAAAAAATAAGAAATTCTGTTTTCACTGTGCATGTGCTCCTGCTCATCCAGCACAAATTGTTTAATGGTTGGGTATCAGATCTAATTCAAACATCTCTGTGAAGCCAATGGACTGAAATACAAGTCCACAGGATATGATTTAATGTTAAGACCGGGAGGGCAGAGTCCCACCAGCCAGGGCCTGTCCACCACCCTGTCCAGGAGCTGTGGAGCAGCACAGACCCCAACAGTGCATCCAGGTCCAGCTGAGGGTCCAAGTCTCACAGCAATGCCATGGCAATAAGGCAGGTCCACGTTCAAGCCAAGCTGCCAGTGCACAGGTTGAGCTCTGCAAAAAGGGAATCTCTGGGCAAGCAGGGCATCCCTGCAGCTGTGCTGGAGGCCAGTTCTCCCCCACTGTATCCCAGGGCAGGGGGCTAAACACACTAATGCTGGATGTTCCAGGTAAGGCTGGTCACTAAGGTCTATTAGTGCCCTCAGGGCCCCAGCACAAATACAGCCTTTCACAGATTTAAACAGACCTGAATTTTAGCCAGTAATCCATTTCAACACACACAAATGAGGCAAGGCACTTATCTCTCACTGATTGCAGCTTTAGGCAAACCTAGTCCCAGCATTAAAAATAATCTCAGCATTTCCAAGTAGTCTAATACTTACCTGTTTTGCATGATCAAGGGCTTTGACAGAACTGCTCCACATTTCTCCTTCCATTTCTGACTACTCATCCATAGCTATGTATTAAAACAACTTGACTCTTTTTCTATCTATTCCAAGTTTGAGGCAGTGTAGGGAATTGGCTCAGATGTTTGCCAAGTTGTTCTATAATAATTAAACAGAACAAGACTTTATTGATCATATTACTTTCCTGAGCAATGAGTCCCAGTTGAATTACACATTAAAAAATAATCACAGCATTCTCTTGTAGTTATAATTTTCTGGTTTTCTAAACTGACACGAATTTGTTAAATCTTTCAGTATAAACTGGAATTTGTTCTTATTTTTAAGCTCCAAAAACAAAGACTCAAGGATTTCTTTTTTCCTTTTAGGTGAGGACACCAATTTTCTTAACCCAAAATACATCTGCATAAGTTTTTAACACGTTTCAACAACCAAAACATTACTGCATACACTGTGGTCAGCCAAGTTCTGGTGCCATTTTCCCTTCCTTAAATTCCCAGAAAGTCCAGTGGGTTTTCATGTATAAACAGGATAACTATTTGCTGCAAGTGGCATATTCAAAACCAGTAAGACTACATTCAAACACTGATAAAATGTGAAATTTAGTTTCAGGCAAAGATAGCTGTATTGATTTTATTTTATTATTTGTCTCCCATCAGTGTCAGTAATAGGCTGTTTACTTACCAAATACAGAGGTCATCTCATCCTTGTATTTCAAGGAGACATTCTCATTCAGCTAATTACATAGAGTTTAATTATCTAATCCATTCTTGTTCTGAATAATGTCCTTCCTGTAGGTATGGTTTACAACAATAAGCTTATTTGTTTTATTATTATAATCAGTTTTAAGTCTATCAGGAAAAGAGAGTGAGAGTCACAAGAATATTTTTAAGACTGGAAACTTCAAATCAATTTCTTTCAACTAGCATAAAGACAGTTGAAGAAACAGTTCTGTCAATTATTTTAAAATATCTGGTCTAACCCAAAGTGTATTTTAACAGCCTTTGGTCAACCAAAACCTTGTTTAAATATGACAGTAATTAACTAAGACAAGTCAGTGAAGAATAACTCCAAATTACTGAAGTTATTGACATTTAAAGAAATTTCTGGGCTTTTAATTCAGTGAATTCCATGAATAGAATTTACCTAAAGATAAAAGAAATTTCCACACAGTCTTTCATCTATAAAAGCTAATGAACTTTCAGAGACTGAAAAAAAAAAGAGCTAGGGACAAGGTTAACATGAAGTTACAATGCTGGTCCTGGTCATGACTCAGATCCTCATCAGAGTCTAAGCCTGACACCATGACAACACTGAAGTACAATTTTTCAGTGATATCTAAAGAAATACTAACAATATGTAGAGTGAAATAAAAGCAAGGGTTGGTTTGTCAACTGTTGTTTTCAGCACTTGGGCTAGGGAACAGTGGAAAGATAAGGACTGGTAAAGCAAAGTGACTCCTGCAAAATACATTATAGTGAATTGCAGCCTCAATAATAATTTCTCCTAATCCTTTTGAGTCTTCCTTTTGGATATAATTTCTCACAAGTGTTTAGCCATTTTTTCTTTTCTTCTAAATAATTTAGAATATGCTGAGTAGAAGAGTCACAGGGAAAATGGGCTCTTCTAGGCAATGGTTTTCCTCAGACACCTGACACATCTACTTTGGGCTGCTCCATTCCTAATCATGATTTGTGGAATAAAGACCAGAAGAAATGTCTCTAGCTCATTCAGAAGAACAAACACCTTGGGCTGAGTCCCAGTAAGTGTGCCAACCAAGCCCTAGAAACCAATCTCCATATTTTGAGGTTTTCCTCAAACATTGGAGCCTAATTCCAGAATGCGAGTATATCCAGGAAAGCAAGAGCTCTGTAACTGCATATCTTGCATATCTTTCAACTTGCATATCTTCTTGCAGCAGAGCAAGAAGTGCAACAAGAGATGAAAACTGCAGAGACAGCTGTTCTTGAGAGTGAAAGGCTGAGCCAGGAGGACACAGACATCCTGCACTCAGTTCACAACAGCCTTGCTGCCGGCTTCCTGCCAGGGGTGAGGCAAATCAGCAAAATGCTGTAGCCCAGTTCCCCACCTACACAACAGGGTCATTTCTTCCTTTCTCCCACTCACATTCTGTCTCCCTCAGTAACAGCTGAAGGCTCAGTAACAGCACTGCTCCTGCCACAAAAGCCCTCTGCACCAGCCTCCCTGAAGGGGGACAAGGGACCTACACATGTGGATGGAGGGACCATCACCTGAAAACCGCGTGAAACTTATGTGCCATGAGATAGCACATGCAAACTCCCCCAGGAACCGGTAAATTTAAGACAAAAGGCTGATGAATGTGCTCATCAACCAGTGATGGGATTACTCTGACCCTGCCAAAAGAGGAAATGAGCTGCTGCATGCTGAGAGGAACTAAAAGTGTGACACATGCCTCCTGATCACAGGTGCCTCAAAGGAGTTTCCAAACACCTTGCTAGAAAACACAGTGGTGCCCAGGATGACCATCCACTTCTGAGTAAGTGTACTGCAGCACTGGTCTCTCACTGCTGCTCCAGCTGCGTGCAGATGCACGACCTGCACAAAAGAATAAATGAAATATTAGAGGAAACAGCTTTCTGCCATTAACATCTCAAGTCTAATAAAAAACAAATTTATAAGAGGAGTTCTAACTAGTCTGGTTGCGCTGTGTTCCCACAGCAGTCCTGATCCCCTGTCAGGGAAATTCACAACACTTCCTCAAGTGTATTTGAAGTATGTAATACAGTATGGTCAACTCTTTCAAGACCTTAAAGAGGCTAATTTTACCTTATAGTCATTGTATTATTATTATTATTATTATTATTATTATTCTCAGTAGCAAGAAAAAAGAAGTAGTCTCAGCTTCAATTTACTATCTTAATTTATACTGAGTGTAATCTACTTCACTTGTAAACAAAGGTTTGTTCTGAGCTTTTATACAAGGGCAGTGAAATACTATAAGCCAGTATCATGATGCAGACAAATAGGAGAACAGAACTGGGTTGAAAAAGCACTTCCAGATTGATGAATTGTGCAATTTGCAACCTTATTGCTCCTTTAACAAAGAAGCTTGAGCCATTAGAGTTACAAAAAAGACATTCCTTCATTTCCTCAAAAAAAAAAAAAAAATCATATGGGGATATTCTTTTTAACAGGTATTAAATGAAGTCAAGAGATTTTAGGAGATTTAAATTTATTGCACTGATGCCAGGGATTCAAATCAATTAATACTAAAATAAAAACCTAGTAAGGGAGAAGACATTCATTTTGATGAACCTACCTTTATAATGCAGGCTTCTCAGACAGCAGCTTGTCCTTGGACTGTCTTGAGGTGACCAGGCAAGATCAGCAAGGGAAGTAACAGAAGCAAAAGGAGCACCTGGAGTTTTGGAGGTAGATCTGAAACCTTGTTAATCTATAGAATTGCATGCTGATCTATGCAATTCACATACCTGAAATCATAAAATAACAAAGAATCACATTTGACACTTCATTTTTTGGGTATGTTCACAAGCTTAAAATACTTTTTAAATCAACAGTAACAATGTGCATTTATTTGAGATAATAAAAACCCTTTTACATTTGTAAGCCAGTAATAAACTGATGGTTTAGATAGGATTTCCTGAAGTAACTTAATGCCAGAAGTACTTCCAGTACTAGTTCTCATAGTCCAGGAGAGAATTCTTCAATACAAAAATTGCATACATCAAACAAAAATTTGTATCTTCCGAAAATAAGTTTGGTTCTGATGTACAATTCCAGATTTTCAGGGAGAATAATTCTTACTGCCCCCCCCCCCATCTCTACCTACTAATACCATTCACAAAGTCCACAGGACAGTCAACTCTGAAACCTGATTTCAGTTTTCATTCCTTTGCTGATATTTTCATATTTAGGTCAAAGGATTATGCTAATGTAAAATCATGACAGAGAAATTAAATACAGGAAGGAATTTTAACAAGCAGCATCGCACCTCCCCAGGTTCTCTGCATTACTGACACAGTGAACAGTTAATATCTGTACTTAAAAATGCCCCCACTGACACTTGTCTACAGCAGCAGGAGGAGTTTCCTGGTTTCTTTACACTCACAACCATATATGCTATCAGGCTGCCTTCTCATGCATAATGCTTATATGGGTTTGATTATAATTACAGTTCATAATGTACAACTTCTAAGTAACATTTTTCAGCAATGGATTTCAAAGTATATCAGAAAGCCAGCCAGCATTTTTGTTCTCCTTTTAATGTGGGACAAGAGATTCAGAATAGAAAAGTGACTTATACCAGGATTCTTCACCCACCAAAATAGTACACAGCCCATAAAGCAAAGTTTTACCATAACTGCTTAGCTGTTATCAACAATTGTAAAAAATCATAGAGGAAACACTTGCATACCGGAAAGAGTGAAATACTTCCTCTTTTCTGACAGCAGGAGAAGTATTTCTGTGTCTTTGTCCACCAAGTTGATCTAAGACATTGCCTAGCTAAGGGCAGCAGCATTTTTTAACCAGCAGACAGATTATCTGACAGGGGTCACCATACTGCTCCCTCTAAAAGTAAATTGGAAGAAAAAAATGGGAACTTTTAGCAGTACAGAGAGAGATAAAGTCAGAAAAAAACAGGCAGATGAAGCAAAAAATAAAATAGTATGATCAGCAACACCAAAGGGCAACATGAATCATAAGGCAACTGAGAAATCAATTCAGCTGTGAGACTGTCCAATGAGGCACATTGCCCTGACAAGTGGAGTCAAATAGAAGACTTCTGGTTCAGACTCTTCTTCCAGGGAACTTCTCTCAGCCCCAGAGCCAGCCACTCTCTAGTGGGGCTTTTCAAGACCATGATTTGGTCCTTGAGTCTCTAACATACAATAATACCAGAGCAGACCACTATAAAGCCTGATTCATCCATTATCTTTCATCTAACTGCCTGGATTTTCAAAATGTACCTTT
>VZTT01064276.1:49381-61000 GCA_013400855.1 Buphagus erythrorhynchus | reverse complement strand
ATATAAAGTTTTAGACCCATATAGCTTAAATGTGATTCTTGCCATTTTGGGAGGAAAAAAAATACTTTTAAGTTTTCCAAATCACAGTGTGTATACATAAGCAAAGTGAACAAGTTTTGTTTCAGTTCAGTCAGTTCACTGGGAAATAAAAAATGAAGTTACAAACATCATTATCAGAATCAACACTACTAACACGTGGCATGATCCAGAAAGCAATAGCCAGGCACATACTGTAAAACACAAAAGGTGTCTGATTTTTTAACAGAAATGAGCTACATGTAGACATCCAGAATAATTTATTGTGTTGAATAAATAACATTGTCCTTCTTTGTGAAACATGTCTATATAGAAATGCAGTGTCTCCACTTGGACAAGCTAGGGATGTGCACACCTGCCAGAAATGAACAGTGGTTTTTAATTAGGAAATGCATCAGATTACCTCACTACACCTTAAAACAAATCCAGTTAGTTCCTGATCAAATGAAAAAACACACAGGATTTTGTTGTGTCTCCATTTTAAATCATTTTGGTTCACTTTTCAGAAATATGCTGCTAAGATGGCCATGATCACAGACAACCAATTTTTCTCCTTCTTAATCACAACAGATAATGCTCATTTCAGTTTTTTTTTTAAATTTGTGTCTCCTGAAAAGTATCTCTAGCTCTCCTCCTAGCTTTTGTGATATCACTTACTAAGTAAGTAGCACAGAAGGACAAGATGTTTCCAGAGCTCAGTCTGTTAACTTTTCAGTTTTAACCTTCAGGACTGCAAATCTAACAAGATGTTTTGAGCTGTGAACAACATAAAACAGCAATTCTGAATTTCCAACCCTATCCTCACTCCAGTGTGCTGAACACAAAGAAATCCAGAGACAGTTTTGGGTTCAAAGGCACCCTGAGGCCTGGCTGCAGGGCACTCACCGTAACCAGAGGTGTAATTGGGGCCCCTGCGGCCTCTGCCGCGGCCGCTGTAGGACCTGGAGCCTTGCACGGAGGAGAGGGTGCTCTCATCAGTGGTGTAACCCTTCTCCTTCTCAGGAACTCGAGCCGAGGAAGGCCTGAAGCCCATCCCAATCTGCCGCAGCTGTTCATCGATTTGGAGCCTTTCCAGTCGTAACTGTTCTACCTCCTACATACAGTGAAACAAAAACCATGGAAAAGATTGCTGACAAATGTCCCTCACAAAACACCATCCCCCACCCATTCATTGAAAATAATCATTCCTGTAGGAGAACTAACACCACCTGGAAGGTGACTACAAATAATGAAATTCAAGATGAGCTATGTCTGAGTTTTGGAAGAGATCTAAAAACTTTCACCACTATACAAAAAATTCTGCTTTAAGACTACTACTACCTTTCTTAATTATATTTCAGCAAATTTTTTCCGGTAAAATTTACGAAAACAAAAAAAAACCAAACTGGCAAGGGAACACAATTCAAACTCATTATCTCTGTTAACATCACAAAGCAACCCAATCTAAACAGATAATTGTTCTAATACCACACTGCATTACTGTGTTCTATTAGAAATTCCATCCTATCCCAACAGAGCATTAACCTGAGAACAGCAGAAAATGCAGACAAAAAATATTTTATTAGCTCCCAAATGTCCCTTAAAGCCCTGTTCTTTACAGTCTGATTCTTTCTACCCCAACAGAACCAAGTAACCATGACAAGGTATTTACAGGCCCATCATACCCATGGGCAAGGGGTGGGCTCAAGGCACCAAGCTTTAAATCCTGATATACAGAGGAACAATTTAACAACTGCAAATCCAACCAAAGCTGTTGCTCAAAAATTCTGTTACTTCAACCCAAGTTTCCTCTACAGATTCTCCCTCCTGAAACACACTCACCTTTAGATATGCGATGTGATATTCCAACAGAACTTGGACATTGCCAATGCTTTCTTTAGTACCAACAAACACAAACGGTACCATTCCCTACAGGAACAAGACATCAAAGCTTTTTATCAGGGAGAACATTATCATTGAAATAATGCTTTCTGTTTAAATTATATAAAGAGATCTCCTTTAAATTACCAAAGTGAGCTAAACAAAGGTAGCAACTGAGCCTTCAGCTGCAAACACCTAGAAACCAGCTCAGGCTGGGATGACAGCAGCAGCTTCAGACTGTCCAGCTTTCCCAACAACCTATTCTGGAGCTGAGGTAACCTGACATGCCATGTTCATATTCCCCCACACAACACATACTGGGTGTGTTTAGCACAACAGGTGTATAGAAGCACCCACAGCTTACCAAGAAGGTGGTTCATCAAACCAACTTTACAAGACCAAGCACCTTTACAAGCTTTTACCTTTTGTTCTTATCTATTTAAAATTCATGGACACCTTTAATGCTACCAATCCCAAATTAGTTATAAAGGTCAAGTACATATAGGAGAAAGAGTAAAAAAAACCCTCTTACTTCAGGAACAAAAACCTTCCTTGAATTACTTCATATAAAATCTACTGCAAGACACCAGTTTACAACTAATGCTCTCTATAGCCACAGGTTTTGAAATAAAACTGGGTTTGAAAATAAAAACCTAGTCACAGCAGGGAAGAATAAAGTACTTACGTCTTCACGGGGCAGCTTATTTTCATTGTCTCCTTCAATTCTCACCCTGACGACTCCAGACTTGTCTACAATCTCTTGAATAACTTTTCCATTTTTTCCAATAACTTTTCCTTCAGAGGGCAAGAATGGTTAATTTTGCACCCATGTGCAAAGTATTTTCAAGTGTTTATTGATATTTTATACATAAAACCCCCAAAGAATATCCCACACTGTGTCAGAGAAAATGGGAAAAAACATTTAAACTTGAACTCTCTCTATATGCAGAATAACAAGCAGTGATAAAGATCACCACTGCACACAGGCTTCTAATAGAACCAAACAAAGAACTAAATAGCAAAAGAGTTTTGCAAATTCTTATTTTAAATTTATGTATCAAAATTATTTGGACCCCTCGACTCTACATGTGCCCTCATTGAACCTTTCCTGTGATTTTAATAGGCTTATACATTTGTTGAAGCCTCTTAAATTTTGCCTTTACAACAGCCTTGTGTAGTGCTTTCCATATTACCTTTAAAATACCTATTTTGAGATCATGCATGGGATCCAAACCAAAAGGTTCTTCACAACTTATATGTTCAAATCTCAAAACAAAAGAAAGTGACTCCTAAGCTCTCTTACTAGAAGACTTTAGCTCTTAGGCTAAGTTATGTGGGAACATTACTACATCACAGCCAGATATACAGCACTTAAGAACATTTAAATTTAAATTAGGAGCAAAGGAGGCAGAACAACATAAAAAAAAGGGCAAAAGCCAAAGTTGTGTGACAGAGCACTCCATAAGGAATGTTCTTTACAGCAACTATCAACATGATACAAAGTAATGTGTAAAAAATACTAAAAGTTTGTTTTTCTTCCTCAACGGCACAAACAGCTCAGCAGGTTTAGGTTTTTATCCTTCTATACTGGAGTCACTGATGAGCACTACACTAAGCTGTGTGTCTTCATTAAGGGTAGCTAAATATCTGCCTGCTTACCTGTGTGCCCACAGGTGGTGTGGGCAGGACATCTGCCTCCATCAGAAACTGGCACTGTAACTGTTTAACAGCAGCATTTTCAGTTAAACACACTGCTGTGATGTCTGCCCCGATTCTTGTGTGGGATATATTCACATTAATGAATGCTCTCTAAATGTTCCCCAAAACTCAACTTGTAGAACATCAGTTTTAGCAAAATTCCCTGGATTAATTCGATTTACTGAACAAGACTGCAGAAAAAAATTTGTCCATACGCAAACTAGTGAATAATTTGTTGAATGTTAAAATGAGTTTTAACATTAAGTAGATGAGAAAACCATCAAGTTGCAACAGATACACAATTTGCACAAGTCATATTAAAAAAAACCCACCCAAATGAACAAATGTAATCCCATTACACCTTAATCTGGTCAAGTTCTAAAACCTTGAAAGTCTAAATTATAGGAGCTTGCACAAGAATTATTTAAATTACATTATTTGTAATATGCAGGCTCCAAGCCTCAAACCACAGCAGTTAAAGTCTGGGTTTTAACTTCTCCTCTGGATAACCCAAGCTGTTCAACCAGGTACAGCACCTCCAACTTTAACACTGCCTCCGTGCCCACACTGCCCACAGGCTGGGCATGGGGAGCAGGGAGCTGCCAGACTTGAGTAAAAGGCAGGATAAAGGAAGGAGAATGTGGGAAGAAGAAAAAAGTTCCCTGTGGAGACCAGACTAGGGGAAGACCTTTGTGTCTTCAAGTGGAGCAAAATTAAGCTCACACCTTTAGGTGGTTTTCAATACAGAACCTCCCAGACTATGCTACACCTTCATAAAGCTGCAACATGGAAAAATGTCTATTTTGAGACTGAGGCCGAGACCTATGAGCACTGCTGATTTATACAGGAGCTCACCAGCATCCAACCACCACCTGTGACAAACCTCAACCCAGGAGGGAGCAGTACAGGGAAACTGTCTCATGTCATTCTTGCCACTCAGCTGGAGTATTCCTAGATTAAACTCTGGAACTCAGTTTCAGCACTTAAAAAGTCAATTTAGTAAAGCATATTTTTTCACTAGAATCTGAACTTCAAATATTACCATTAATTAGGTGGTATAAGTCTGTAATCAAGTCAGTTTAAGTGCTAAAATCCTCACAAAGTATTATGAAGCAACAATATATCCAATTTCATAATAATTCTGATACATACAGTTTTAAAAGATTAATCACTTTCTACTTAAATTAAGAGATCAAAAATTGTACTTGCACCTAAATCCTCTTCACAAAGTTACGATTAGGCTCCCTTTTCCCAACTTTTCAAGTTTTAGCAGTATTACATACCAACAAGATTTCTGGGAACTTGAATAAAATCCTCCACAAATTCCAAGTAACTTCTGGCCTTTTTTACTGCATCAGCAGTCTGGAAATAAATTTAAAAAACGGAATTTATTTGTGAATACAGCATGTTAAAAAAAACCTGGTAGCAACAGCTGCCAGTGTTCCAAGTAAACTTATTTTCAGAAAGAGAATAAAGACAAAATTAATCTAGTTTTGAACTAAATCATAAAGGAATAACTGAGTGAAATGCCCAGAGACAAAATTCAGTAGAAAAGCAAAGCATCAGTAATGAATAAAACATTTTTTTCATGTTATTTCAAGATGTTCTGAGATATCAAAATGGATGCCCCATCCCTGGAATTGTTCAAAGGCCAGGTAGGATGGGGCTTTGTGCAAACACTGCAAGTGATTCTATAACCAGGGCACTCTCTCTCCAGAATGCTGGTTTCTGGCCACAGTTCATCTACAGTGCTTTCCAAGATAGGACAGTGGCTCTGGTTACTGGGGAGAACTCTAGTAAATGCTCTCTTGCAGCTTATTTTTAAATGACAGAAATTAACTGAGTTAACTGAGATGGTGAAACAAGAAACAAGGCTTCAAAATAGCAATAGAAATGTAGAACTAAGGAAAGAATATCAGCATCTAGTCAGTAACAACAGCTTAAGAGCACAATTTCCATTTTACACTAACACCTCAGCCCTTTCATATGTAATTTTTAGGCAATATATGAAATGAAAGTACCACCAGCTCCTGCACCTTCTAATCAAATCAGGCAAATCCTAGAAGAAAATGTTTAAACCTCTACTTCTGGCAGAGGTCAAAATGATGGCAAAAGAAACATGGACAAATTGGATTTCAAGATAATGAAAGCAGTGATCAAGTACAAGAAACAGATGAACAGGAAGCCACTGTGAGGAGCAGAGGTTACACTGCATTCGCAGGGCAAGGGATCAAACAATACAAACAACACACACTAGCAATTCTTCATCCTCAGTGCATTCTACAAAGAGACACAAGTAAGCAAAGAGTTCCCACCTGAGGTATGCTTATTAATTCTTTCCCAAATAAGGATGAAGGAACAGTGTATGCATTTACGGAAGCAGAGTCAGGACAAGAAAATATACAACTACCAGAGCTGCAGCTCTCCAGTGCATCCATAAGCCTCTCTACAATTTGTCAGGAGCAGTCAGGATTTTCACGAGTACAACCTGGGTAACTCACACCCCAACATGAGTGAGCACATAAAGCTGACTCAGACAAGGTATTCTCAGTTCCTTGTAGTAGAACATGGATTAAAGACCTCAAAGGACTCCAGTCACTAGCAACTACCTTTGTTAAGTCTGAATTATAGCCTACATGTCCACTGATGCTCTCATTACTTCACACAGTAGCCCAAACAATCAAGACACATCCATACTACTGAAGAGTATAACAGAAAAATTAAATGAAGGGTATTTTTTTAAACTCAGCATTATATTTACAAGCGTTAAGAATTGCTCAAGAATTGACTGCAATTCCATTCTGACAGTAATGAAGGTCTAAGAAGAACTTTTCTGACACAGCTCTCCCTCTCTTGGAAGCACAAGTTTCCGTAAGTAGTCCAAGCTACACTGTCCAAGCTCTGAAGCTCACAAGCCTGTCAACTGTACAGGCATCACAATCCTAAGTTCAGGCAACCAGGAAAGGGTCTTGAAACCAAAATGGCCTTGACCATACAGGGATAAATGCATATATATACAGTTTAGATTCCTTCTATCAACACAGCTTTCCAATATTCTTTAAAACTTATCTTCATGTTTCTTCCCTCAAAGAGTCTGGCCCTGAGCAGTGAACTTTTATTTGTATGCAAAACATCAGTTATGGGAAACCTTCAGACTGCGACTGCTATGTCAACAACACTGGTTCACTACTCCCACACATCTCAGCCTGAAATTGTCTGCCTGTGCATTCAGCCATTAGGGCCTGGCTGGTTGCCCACTGCAGCTGAGAGGCAAAAAGAATAGGCAAGCGTAGCCAGATGCTGAAACCCTTATCATGTGGAATAGTTAAGCTGCCTGGCATTTTTGGAAACACTTATCACTTCTACGAAGGACACGGCTGGATGTGCCTGAAGGCGTTTTTATTTAGGGGGCATCTGGTATTTATAATCATTGCTGTGCACCTCTGTAAGAGGCTGGTGACAGTCACAACCTTTCCACAAGTTCCAGCATCACATCATTCACATGAAGGAGATCAAAACTTCAATACACTGGACATTCCACTGCAACTTGTCTGATTCTTCCTCAGGAACTGAGATGCAATTTACTGGCAGCAGGAGATCAAAGAAGGATATGTTGCCAACTTGATACTCTGGAAATATTTAAGGTTTCCAAAAAAAGGACACGATTTCAGAGATTTCGTACTGCAAAGTACGAAAGTTTGACCTCCTCTCCACAGGATCAACTTCATCTGAACCTTTGATCACAACTGGGTTCTACTCCTGACACAGATGGAGCAGAATTCAAGACCTCAGATTCCTGAAACAGGAGACAACCACAGATTTTCAAAAATATTAACATCAGAGACTCAGTGGCACCTGTAGAGTTAGGGACAGGGGATAAAAATCCTCACAATTTTCTGGTAGGGCCCTGGTGACAGTGGCATTTTTGTCACTAGCCTTCTGCTTCTTGAATGGATCTTTGTTTTGGCCCAAGGACCAGCTACATTTCAAGGCAGTTGTGAGATTCAGAAATCAACTTGGAGCAAATCATTATTTTGCCAAAGCCAGCATTAAACTGCCAAAATTTAAGAGTTAAAAGCAGTAGATACATGCTTTAAGACACTGGATAGGTCAGAGGAGCAGACACCACACAGCAAAGCACACACAAAAGGGGGGAGGAAGAGGAGGTTCTGAGGGAGAAAAGAAAGCCAAACAAACCCATGATCAAGTAGA
The DNA here is from genome assembly GCA_013400855.1 of Buphagus erythrorhynchus. Taxonomy (NCBI): domain Eukaryota; kingdom Metazoa; phylum Chordata; class Aves; order Passeriformes; family Sturnidae; genus Buphagus; species Buphagus erythrorhynchus. Next base: position 53,194 of record VZTT01064276.1, on the reverse strand, counting down.
ACAGCAGGAAATGATACTTCTCTCAGGTTGACCCAGGATATGCAGCAAAAAGGAGTGATTAGGGCAGAACACACCTTATGGAGGCCACCACTGCAACAAAGGCTTGTATTTCAAATATATGCAGTAGAAGCTGCCACAGTGTCAACACACATGATGACACACAAAAACTCAGGAGGTGTTTTCTGTTCTTAATTCTGGGTACAGCTCTCACCACTCTAAAAGCAGATACAGTGAAATGCTCCAAGGATTCATATAAAGTTCCCCCTTACCTCTCCATAGATTCTGAAAGTACCAGTGTCCTCCTCAAGTTCAATGGTTGTAACTCCTGGCACCTTTCTGGCTTGTTGTATGTTACTGCCATGTGTTCCTATAGCAAGTCCCATTAAATCTTCTCTGACTACAAACTCCTCATGAAATGCTGCAGCAAGCTGCTTTGTGCACTGAAGGGAAAACAAAAGCAGACTCATCCACATGCACTCACTGTAATGCACTGCTCTGAGCTCAGTTTCAAGCAACAAGAGCCACAAGCTGTGGCTTTACCTCCAAGTGTTTTGTAGCTTCCTCATTTCTCGACATCAGCATGAGTTTGGTGCGAATGCTGCGCAGGTGCATGTCACTGAGGATGTTCACTCTCTTCACTGTTGCTTCACTGGCAGACTACAGGAGAAGAGAGAGGGAGCCTAAGTTTTGGCTTTATAAATAAATACACATTTAAAGGATCAATCAGGACCCTACTGAAACTAAGTCATAAACATGATCTCAATTTCCAGAAGTTACACGAACATTGTTCTTCCTCAAACCAAAGAATGAGAAATTCAGCACCACCACCAACTATTTGTTCTCATTCACAGCATGTTTGTACATTAAAGACTTTGCTGCTGAATTACATAGTAACCTTTTCCCCTTGACGTTGCCCAAACAGATCTTTCTACCATATACATACTTGTCACTGTGTGTGTGAATAAAAGAGCTAAGGAAATAATCAAGGACAACACAATCCTGCAGAGTGAGGTTCAAGTGGCTAATATTGAGTAAATGGAGTCATGAAGAAGAACTAAAGCTGGGACAACCCTATGTAGTAAGAAAATCACCACAAGCACATCTGTGAACATCTTCCTTCACAGAAGGAAGTGAACAATTCCTTAATGGCTACACTGAACTGCTGCAGTGGAAACTCAACTGTGGGTCAAACTGCACAGTGCAATACAGACTCCAGAGTGGAGTGAGATGATTTACCTCTGAACCACCTGCTAAAATCAGTGAAATGCAACTCACCTGAGAATGTCAGAAGTCATACAAACAGAGAGATTCAAAGCTGCTTCTAAATTTAGGTTGTATGCATTGGAGCCCTTACCCTCAAAGATTAAACACATCTACTTACATTAAATTTCTCACAATTTACATAGCTTGACAAGTTAAACCAGTTATTTTCCATACACACACACAGCTGGCCATGTATTTCCATAAATATATACTGGGAATCCATGCAACATTTACAGAGAAGCAATTACTTACCAGTATTATTAGTTGAGCAGTTTCAGCATGATAAAAAATTCTACATGCTCCCACAGCTTTCTTGAAATCTTTATGTGCATTTTCATTAGCACACCTAAGGAGACAAAATGATTGTTACTGCAACAAGCTGCATCAAAACTGAACATGCAATAACATGATCAGGCCCAAGAACATTCAGTAGTTTATGGCAAGGACTGCTCAGAAACAGGGAAGTTCCCATTCTCAACATGGTTCCTGTTTCTCTGTGGCTCCATGATACCATAGTTAGCTGGAAAGCCTCAGTAACAGGCTCACTGTGAAGTGAATCACCTGTACAGGCACAAAGTTCCCACCTGAGAACTTGCCTTCTGTCCCCACCCTGAAAGCTCAGCAGTTTCTAAATGAGCTACTGCAGCTGTAACCACCCGTAAGGTTCTTCACAGACCTGTAAATCAGCCTCTAAAACAGGAGCCAAGTGGGTTTTTCTCCCCCTGCCATAAAGTAAAAGCCTCCCTGAAGTGTGCAGAGCTACTCACGCATCTCTCAGGTCTTCAGGAACATCCACAGTGCACTTGAAGAAGGTGTTCTTCTTGACAGTTTTGTTCTGATTCACAGGTCGGAGTCGTTCATAAGTGACAATTTCATTGTAAGTGGCATCACAAGCAGCGTATTCAATGACGTAAAACTGGGAGAGAGTTTTTTTAAAAAATAAGAACTTCAGTAAGGAACAACGAAGACATAGTAACATTACCAGCATCAGCAAGGAAGCACAAAATCTGAATATATAAACAAAACCCTAAAACAATGACACATTTCTACACAAATGAGCCTGGACATATTTCAGCACCCCTGTGCTCCCTCACTGAAGTCAGGGCACTGTTATCAGCACAGTCTCAGTGCCACACAACAGCATCTTGGATTGATTTTTCTCATGCCCATCTCTCTTTCAAATATTTTCATTAGTTCAGTTCAAGTTCCAAAACTCAAAATGTTTACTGGAGCCCTAATTCTAAAAAATATCAAAGAGAATAAATCTTCACAGAAATATCTACTCTGCAACACTAAAACAAACAAGGCAAATCCACTGATTCAATGGGCAAACTACCTGGGAATCATGTAAGATCAAAATCAATGCAAAAATTCCATCTTTTTGACACACACTGCCAGGTTTAGGAAGGCAAGAGAACTAAGAAGATTTAAGTTAGCAATAATCTACTCCTACGCTTCCACCCAACACATGCAAGTTTAAAGCAGCCTGTGTGCACAGTATCCCTGCAGCCTGGCTCTGTGTAAGGGATGCAGCCTTCTCCTCCCCGATACCAAAATTTCAAACTTCTGTAACATTTAAGAATAGCCTATTAGCTACAAATGACAAATTATCATTTAAATCAGTTTGTCTCCTTTTATCTTGATTTCTTAATGAGCTGTTCATTCACAAGGGTCAACAAACAGAATCTTCCTCTGGTAGGTGTTTACTACCACCTTGCCCTTTACAGAGCTCAACAAAAGTTGATATTTGTTGACAGTTTTTAAACAGTATTAGAGACTGGATAACTATTTTTTCTCAACACCATTTCAGTTGGTTTTAGGAATCTGATACAGTAGAAGCATCAAAACACAGGACTCTTCCTACTGTGAATTTCAATTTTCTTGCTGTCATTTCACAAAATAAAGCTTTAATGAGACTGGGTCAAACACTGTCACAGCTCTGTACACACAAGTGTCTGAATCTGCAAGTTACTTGGCAGCTGCAAACAACCATTTATTTATGGTAAAATAAAAACGTGACATATGTAAAAGCAAAACAAGCAGTGTCCTTCCTCTACACTCAGTAAAAACATACACAGAAACCAACCCACAGCCACCTACAGCAACAGCTACAACAGCAGGCTTAATTTACAAACCATAAACAGGTTTTAACCACAGGTGCTTCACTTCATTTTCAGCACCAGGATCAATCCACAAAACAGGTTTGTCAGAAATCCTGTCCTGCATGCCTTCAGTCCTTCAAGCAATTAAACTGCAGACAATGGAAGTCACTTGCTCGGCTCTGAGGGCATGACCCTCTGCTGTGCAAAACAGCAGAGGTCATTCCAAAGTGCTCACAACTTGTAATTCTCTTTTGTCATGTTTTTGTATTTGTAGTACTTTATTCAGAATTTTTCATGACAAAAAACTTCTATTTACTGTATTTAACATGAAAGCATGAAATCAGTAAGTTTTAAAATAATTTACCTCTCCTTTCATCATTCGAACTTTTGCCAGCCACCAGCCACAAGGTTCTTGGTCATTTGCCCTAGAATAAACCTGGCACTCAAA
>VZTT01064276.1:35122-48702 GCA_013400855.1 Buphagus erythrorhynchus | reverse complement strand
TGACTACAATGAGCAGGGACCAAAACACACATATTTTGGTTTCTAGATTTAATACACCACTCCTATTAACACACTCTCTCTCTCTCTGTAGAACACCATAATTCACACAATTTCCTACCAGACATTTCATTTGGGTTAAAACTCTTGTTATTGGAGGAGCTTTATTACATCTTCATATCAAAAATTTCCAACACTTTACATTCCAGGTCAAAAAAGAAAACTGCCTACATTTTGTGTCAGAATTAAAACTTTCCCAGCTATTTTAAGTTTTAGATTTCGAAAAATTTCCACTGGCAGTTTTGTGGGAAAACTGAAATGTCACAGCTTCACTGAAATTCTAATAAACCTACGTACAGAGACACGTTCCATTTTAAACCTTCACCTTGGTAATGCCCTTACACCCCTCAGCACTGCCTGGAATAGACAATCAGCTCCAGACCAGCACAGCTCACGAGCATTCACTCACCTCCACCTCATCTCCTTCACCGATTTCTTTCTTGATATCAGGGGGTGGTGGTAACCTGACTTCATTGAAGGGCACCTGGCGCTCTGGTTGCCAACTGGAAGTTGAAGAAGCATTACACATTAGTTCTCAAATTTTCCTATCGTTTTCTTAGTTTTAATTTTGGAATTCTGAGTTTCACTAAAATTCATTCTCTGCATATAATGAGGTCTGTTTCCTTACTGCTAGAAAGCAAACCTTGTAAGCAGAGGAACAACAATCACGGCAAGACAAAAGTAGTATCTGGGAAGATATTTAACTATAACATTTTTAAATTAACTGAAAAGTTTAACTAATGGCTTTCATAAAACCCAGTGAAAGATATTATATGATGTAGTTAATATTCCTACTGCTCAAGTCATAAAGCCCTTATGGAGATTTAAGCCTAGCTTTGCAGTCCACTATGGGATTCATCCATTTCTCCACCTCATACTTAACATTTCAGCTGCTTAGCACCGAAGTTTTATTTATTTCCGGAAAATCTGACTCCAGTCTTTAACAAAACTTTCCTGCAAACTTACTGATGCTCCCCAGTAACAGATTCAGATCAAAACATATCTTTATATCTGCTTATCAATACCAATTATTTCTAGGCATACAAAAGAAAGGTTTACTTTTTTGTACAGCAAGGCTATTTGTTTTACTATAGTTGGCTGTACAAAAGCATTTTATTTGTAGAAGTGTATGTTTCTAGTGCATTTTATGAAGACTACTGGAGCAATTAAATCCATTGTGTTCTCCTGAAATTCCTTCTCCTTCTGTTCTGTGAATATCATAGAATGCCATCAGCTGTTCCTCACTCTTAGTCAGAAATCCGACTAAAGACTCTAACACAGGTTGAAATAAAACCAGGAGAAAGACCCTCCAAAAAAACATATTAATTTAGAATATCTGAGGGACTTTTAATGGCATCTGTCAAAGCATTGCAATGTCCATCTCTTCTGCCCATCTGATTCACATGAGACACCAACGGAATCAGAACCAACCAAGTCGGAACAGTAAGCATTACTACAAGTCATTTGCTTTGCTGACTTTTAATCACCTGCAGACCTGTTCTACATTAGTAGAACAAGCCTGAGCATAAGGAGCAAAGAGCACTTCTGCAAATTCCTAGATGAGAAGACGGATACATTTACGTGTTTGCTCTGAAACAACAGCTTGCACTCAAGTACCTGACTTAATAAAGATGTTATGTATCATATAGTTTTAATCTAGACATTATTATAAACTTTTAATTATAGTTTGAAAAGCAATAAAANTCACTACAAGGGTGGTCAGACATTGGAATGGGCTGCCCAGAGAGGTGGTGGAATCTCCATTCCCAGAGGTGTTCCAAGGGCAAGAGGATGTGGCACTTCCATAGTGGTGAACACCATGGTGCAGGGCTAACAGCTGGACTTGATCCCAGAGGATCAAGTGTCAGCCTGTCCAGCCTTGAGGATTCTATGACATGGATAGCTTTTGTTTAGGTTGGAAGGTATTTCAGCCACAAAACGTTAACTAAATCACATTCTATTTCTGAGAAATCGTGAAGGGGGCTGGCAAAAATATTCAGTTGCAATTAAATTGTCCTTGTTGCAAATATAGCAGTTACTAATCTCACGGTTTGGGTTTTTCCTTCCCCTCCCTGCCAGTGGAGGAAGTGCACAGTGGAAAAGTGCCCTTTTACAGAAGGCTCAGCTCTCAGAATATGAGTCCAAGTTTTGGTGGCAAAACTTTTTAAGTCCAGAACTGGAGCATCTCACTGGTGAAATGCAAACCAAAATGTTTTAAGAAATTACTTGTGATGGGATACAAACTACCTACTAAGACAATCTGACAGAACTGTTGCCTAAGCTACAGGGCACAAATCACAAAAAAGGGAGGTTCTTGCTTCTTACAACACAGACGCCTCTCCTTCAATACAGCTGCTTCAAACTCCAGTGAGCCTCTATGAAACTTCACCTCAATATCCAATTTTCCATCTAACAGTAATAAAAGTTTCCAGGTCCTGAAGCTTCTGCATTCATTCCTTGCCTCCTGACCCTCAGAAAATGTCTTCTAAAAGAATTAAGGCTACCTGCCCAGAGACTGAGTGTTGCTATGGCCACAAAATCACCACTAGCAGTCTGTGCTGGTACACTTAACTTTGGGAACCTCACAATAGCTGTAGATAAAGATTGGCTAACAATAGCAGAAAATGCAAAGTGACAGTTTAGATTGCCTATTGTGGGGTAGATGTGTGTATTTGTTAGTGATAATCACTATCACAACACTGATGCTCTCAGCACAGGACACTCCTGCCAATTTCGGTTCCACTAAAGCCCTTACAAATTTAACTCCGTAAAAAGCATACGAATTGATCAGATTTACGTCACAGAATAATTTGACTGTGTACACACTTCCTGATCAGATCTATTTTTAGTCAACAGAACACTCTACATATGCTGCAGCCCATCCTTTTTGAAACATGGCTGCTGCTGCCAGACTTTCTTTAGAACACATGGATGATATGGACATTAAACACTAGAAATGCATTTGCCAACAATTCAACTCCTGCTGTGAACCCCTGGCACTTCCTTTAGCTTACTTGGTTTCTGACATCAAAGTATATATTTTAAATGTAAAGAGAAGCAATTACTTCTCTTCAGAAAGTAATATGGATGTTGAAGATGAAACTCATTATTTGTCACATCATCTTAGACTTTGGATAGAATGAAGGGTTTAATTTTTTGTTTGCTGGGTTTTGGGGTGGGGGTATGAAAATCTAGGAGACAGTAACAGGTTCCATAACCACCTCTGTGTTAATATAAATTATGGTTGCTATCTCATCTTCTGTCTTCATAAAAGAAGGACTAGAAAGCATAGGTCAGAAAGAAACAAACACAGTTTTGCAGGGTAAACCCCAGGATTACTTATGTCCCCCTCAAGGGTTTCTTTTTACACACGTGTATATATGTACACACATACACATACCTGGGATTATATCAGCAGGATTATAAATACTATTTATAAAAAGACACACTTGCACACTCCCTAGCATTACCTTTATAACCCAGCAATCTTTCTTCAAGAAAAGCTCAAAGACTAATCTACAGGTGAGAGCTGACAAAGATTATAACAGTCTGCACATCAAATGGTGACACATTTTATAGGATCTCCACCTAGTAACTGAAAGGGAAACAGGAAAGAGGATGCAGCTCACAGAGTATTTAGAATTAGCACTGGAATCTCCCAGGTAATCCACAGTGTTATCAGTCAGAATGCTGAACAACAAGTACTCATTTGTACTTTACCAACCCATGGATCATCCCTGGCTAGCCACTACAAGCTCCCAGCAGCACTGCTATGCCCTATGAAATGGGCCTCATGGATAATTATTTTTCAAGATTTGCTAACAGATTTGCAGTCTTTTCCACTCAAAAACAATAGGTCTTTTGACTCGATATATATGTATATTTATCTTCCTAATAGTTAAAAGAAAAAAAAATGCCATCAGGATTATTTTTACTTTTCTCTGGTTGAGAATACTGATCACCATTCCAGAGAGCAGACACAGAATTGATCATCTGAGTACTTTGGTATTTTTCATCTTTTCCTGCTTTTGTGTAAGAGTATGTGCCACTGATTCCTATGTTAATTGAATCTGGCTGCCATATCTATGGGCATCACTAAAGATACCAAAGAATGTACAGGACTGTGTAACTCATGAACTGAATTCTGATACAGATTCAAGAAGGCACTTCATGGAAGCTGAACAGAATAGTAAGCCTGTATTTCTAGAACTATATCTAATGAAACCTGCTTCCTCTTAAAGGCAAAACAATTAAAAAAAAAAAAAAACAGCAAAAGCACAAAACTGAAATAACCAAATATTCAAATAATTGTTTTAAAAATAAAATACTTACTTGTTTTCAAATACAACTGTGAGGGAGTCCTCATGAACATCTTTGATAAATCCCTAAAACAAAAACATTTGTGTTACAAGAATGCATGTGAAATCAAAAAGGCAGCAATTTCAATACAGCCTGAACCTGAGCCAAGACCACCACTAACACTGAGGTTCCAATCTCAGAAAGCTCCAAGACATATTCCCACTCTTTGCACAAGGTTGCTGATATTCTTAGCTGGCTATTCCAAGAGGTGCAGAGCACAGCTCCCAGTGTTCCAAATGACTGCTAAAACTCACCAGCTTTTACAACTGAACTCACTATCAAGAGTTTCTATCTCTGCCCGCAGGTACAGGTGTTTTACAGGAACAAAATGAGAGAGATCCAGGCAAGGGCAGTTATTCCAATAGCTGTGCACAGCACTATTTGCTTCACTGGTGCTCCTCCCAACACAAACTGAATCCTGAACAACTGTTCCCCTGAACAGTCTGGCAGCCAATTTCAATCACATTTGGCAGTAGAAGCTGCCACACAGCCAGTTATGGTATCATCTTTCAGGTACTAAATTGGGGACTAGATGAGGCCAAATGCCTGTAGGACCTCCCAGGAAAACAAAAAGAATATAGTATTTCTTGGATTTTTTGTGCTTACATTTAGGGGGCATTGGGGCAATCATTACCAAAAACTTAAAGATCAACCTCACAGAACAGAGTTATACCAAAGTATCCATGCAGAAACTAAGCTACTACATTTCTTGGTTAAGGAGGATAGGCATGCTAAAAAAAAAAGAAAAAGTAAAAAGAACACTACTCCTGCTTTTGCTCCAGCCTGGTATTTACCCATCACCCAAGCAGAGATGGTCAAGGAGGACCCTGCAATTTTAAAGGAGTAAGAAAGCTGCACAGCTATGCTAAGAGAAAGAAGTTCCAGGAAATCTGCTGAATGGATTATATCCATTTAAGAAACTGCCAGCTGAGGAGGATGAAGAACACACCAGCTGTGCAAGGAGCAACCAGCCCACTGAGGTATTATGTGTCAGCTCAGGGAAAGATAAATTTTGACACAGTCCATCTCTCCATGTAATGACAGACAGTAAAGGAGCCCACACTGACAGCTGGCTGCAAAGGGCCCATAAAAACCAATCTCCTTTTACCTGAGCTCATACTCAGCCAGTGCTCTGAAGGCATTTGCTCAAAACCTGCTTTTCTGCTCCCTGAGCTTCCCTCAAACCCATCTATCAGCAACACAAAAGACTGGTTCTAACAGAAAGCACACTGGCAGCCCTCAACAAAGGAGGTCACCAGAAATCATCTTGTTGAACCACCTAGTGTGCTCCTAATAAAATAAACCCTCTCAAAGGCCATCCTGTCACTGCAAGAGAAGGCAGGCAAATCTCCTTCTTTGAAAGGTAAGCAAGTGAAACAGTTGAGAATAAAATATACCCAGAATCAGGGACTTTCAGTTTCAAGGAAACTGGATGGGAGTATAAAGTTATGTCTGTTTAAAGATACAAAGAGCATATAAAATTTTACTGCCTGAAGCATGGGTAAGCCAGCAACCAGTAAGAGATAAAGCAGAACTTCTACCTAATTTATGCTAGCAACAGTTCCCTTAAACATACCCCAGCACAGGGACAAATTAACATGGCATGTGGTGCAGGAAATAGGAGTTTCTCTACTACAATTCATCCAAACTCTATACAGGGACAAAACACTATAGTCACAGCACTGAGAACCAACTTCATGCAGTCCAGCATTCTGCTACATGACAACTTATCACAAGACAGCAGTATTTACAGGGAGAGATTAACTCCCTACTAGAGACAGCCATTTATCTGCATTCCAAGAGTGTGATTCAATACTGGTCTCTGCCTCATTATTCTACTTTATTTCATAGCTGAACCTGGTTTTTTATTCCTGTTGTGTTCTCACAGCACTCAGTGTGTTTCTAAGGTCAGCCTATAGTAGGTAAAGATTATTCTGCAGAACTGAATTCAGTTCTTTCCTTTGCTGAAATGCACAACTTCAGAATCAAGACAGATTCCAATTCAGGTACCATAAAACATCTGATTAACATTCAGAACTCAGTGCTCTGTAGAGTTAAGAAAGTCATGAATCCACTGACTACACATTTCATTAGTAAGACAAAAGAAGTGCAAAAAGGAATCCAACTGCACTGACTTTTGGGGATTTAAGACAATTAGCCCATTACCATTACCAGGTGAAGTGTGGGTTTCTGTGTAAGGCACAGACAGGTTTAATAGTCATAACCATAAGGTCCCACTGAAGAATGCCAAAGCTGAAGTGGAGCAGTAATGCAGAGATATGGCTCTCAGCAGACCAACAGCTGACACTGCACAAACGTCAGCTGCATAAACAGAAACATGGGGCAATTTTCAATAAAATCTAAAGTACAAATTCCAACAAAGAGTCTGTACATTTTATAACACCATGTGGGTTTCAGGAGCTCCTTCACGGAAGGAAGTCTTTCAGTTCAAAGTGTGCACACTGCTCTTCCCTCCCACAGGAGAATGTAATGCAGACTCACTGCTGGCAGACACGTAGGCAGCAACTGCCTTGGAATTACCTGCACAGCTTTTTCACTTGGGATTCCAAACTCCTTCACTCCCTAATATAATCAAGCATAACATCTACCAAGTATGCACTTCAGGTCACAAATGCACATATGTAAAGTATCAAATAAAATTACATAACTATTAAATAATTTTATTGTTGTGAGGCCTGTAAAGAGTCTGATTAGAGTCTAACTGTATACAATTACTTCTGACTATTATCCATTTCTCTACAGCTGTGAGGATGAGATCACATTTACAGCCACTGAAGCACAGCAGTCTATGAGGTATTATGGACTGTATGGTCCATTTGTAATAAAACTAGAAATAATGAGAATTCAATATGACTTTTAAATATTTTTCTAAGAAATTATTTCATTACTGTCAAGAAGGATGTCAAAAGTATAATTAAAACATCTTCTGAAAGCAAAACTTCCTGTGTATGACTTTCCTATCTTCAACTCCACCTATACACATTATCAGCTGTCACTTATAACTTCCAGATAAAACCAGAAAGAGATTTCATACATGTCAGGATGAGATTTAGTGTAGTTTTTAAAGAAGTCTTCATAGAGCCTATGATAATTAAATTAAAAAAAAAAAAAAAAGGTTTTACCAAAAACCCTGTGACATTAAGGTATTTTGGAATTTCACAATACAAAGCAGACTCTACAGTAAATTCTAGAAAGTCACTAGGATTTCTCCAGAAGAGGTGTGATGAACATGAAACAGAAAACTAAATAACCTGGTTTTCAATTAGGGAGTTTTGAAGGAGTTCTTTATTTGTGAGGTAACCTATATAAACAGATTTGCACTAGTCATCCCTGATATTGTATCAAAAACATTCTCTACGAAATTAAGTAATGATCCATCACCTTCACTTTTGCTCTAATGAACAATGTATTCTGTTACTGAAATTTAATTTAGCAGTGCTGCCTAAGACGGATAATGCCAGTTTCTAAGTTTGAAGAGTTCTATGTTCCTAACATACCATTCCATGTATGAGGAAGAGGAGGTGATGAGGCAGAGCTAATTTAACACCAAACACATCATCAATAAATACAGTGGCATCAAAAAGAGTGAGGCATTGCAGTATCAGCAAGTGAGCTTACACATAACTTTGTGTGTGTTTTATACCACACACAAATCTGCAGAGAGCAAGAGGGGAAGAAAAACTGACATGACTTCATGTCAGAGCTGTGATTCAGCCTGTCCAGATATGAGTGTCAGTCACGGCATTTGTGCTGTGAGGTGGATCCCTGGCAGTCCATGTATGCCCTGGCTGCAGCAGCTCTGCTCAGCAGGAGCAGGAGACTGTACTGTACTATGGGCTATTAATGTCCTGCTGGCTCCACAGGCTCCTGGGCTCAGACCTGTCTCTGCCACTCACTTGGCAGGAGCCGAGCTCCCAACACCAGCACATGCAGAGGGACAGCATGGGAGACCCAGGGAATCTAACCTGGGGCTGGGCAGGGTGTGCAGGAACTCTCAACCAATCATTTTGCACCAAAATCACTGCAGCTGAGACTCCCTCATTTCATAACAGACACCCACACACACTCTTTCCCTTTTACCTGGGTTTTGCTCATGGATTTAGGATTAGGATCTGCTGATAACATAAACGGATCAAGACTTAGTGAAGTGCCCTCACAGTGAACTGTATGTCTGTGTATGTATATATGCACAAACACAACTTTTTTTTTTTTAATTCAATTCTAGGCAAAGTCACAAAATCTGTAAAACAGATGCAATCCAAGTTCCCTCCATATCCTACTTTCTGTAAATTTATCTGACCCTCAAGTAGGATGATCCAATCTAAAAATGAGGTGCTGTTAGTTTAGCTGCAAACTTTCTTTCCAGGGACAGCCACTGTGCAAGCCTTTGAGCCACACATACCTGCACACTAAAACTGTATTAATATCACCTTACCCACTGCTGAGCCAATTTCAAACAGCAAACACTTCGGCATCTGGTACCATGGACTCTTTCTGAACCAGTAACATAAAGGTCAAAGCAGCCTATATCCAATTACTAAGCCTTTCACTCCTTTTCAGATGCAAGAACCCTGGGTGTTTCTAACTAACAGTGAAACACAACTGTTTGTGTAACAAGCACATGAAATAATTATTGCTAAAGGATGCCTCTCATGCTGAGCCCCCAAAGGAAAAAGAAACAAAATAAAGCAAAGGAAACTTGTAAATAATCAAACCACTCGATAAGAAAGACTGAACTTGGTATTATTTTCATTTTAAGTGATTAGCTGCACCTGTTTATACAAGGAACTGATAAAAGCAAGCAGCTGTGGCTTACTGCAAACCACAAACACTACAAGCTGGCATCAGGAAAGAAAAATATCCTGAACTATCACACCAGTTTTAGCAAGCACAGTTTAATTTATGACATTACTGCTTACTTCCATCCACAATCACAATTACATGTAAATTTAAGGGTTGTTCTGACAATCGTGCAAGAGCCTCAGCACTGAATTTGGGCTTACTCACAGACATCTCAATGACTCATTTCTTACACTGGTTTCTTCACATGCATCCTCCAAAAGGGCAAAACTTCTGGAAAACATCCTCCACTGATCACGTACCTCAGCAATCAATAACTATTCCCTCTGCATCTCCCTTCTATCAGCCTAAAAGGCTCAAGCAAACAGTTCACCAACAGCAACAGTAACTACAGCTACTTCTTGCAAGACCATACACAACTTTCAACTGATCAGAAACAACTTTAAAATGTCTAAAATTTCCCATCCATACAGATGTAGGGCTGGATGTAATAAAAAAATGCTGACAATTACAACACAGTTAAGATCTCTAAAGAAAAAAACAAAGGCCATTCCAGTTACAGTTTCCTGGTGTAGTAATTGTGTATGAATAGTGTGCGTGAGCTACACTCCTAATGACAAGTATTTTAATAACCATCAAACTAAAAACCACTCAGAGCAACTCAAGTTGTTTGCAAAGCCACTAATTAAAAATTTTAAGAAAAATTAAAAAAACAATTGTATTTTTATTGATGCATAAATCTTCACTCCCACAGAGCTGCTCATCAAGCTTTGGCTCTACATGTGGAGAAATGGTGTGTTCCTTGTCATTCATCATTTTTTCCCCTTAGTAATATTTTGGCTTGTGTCTGCCTTGAGGCCAATGCCAACTTCTGCAACCAGCATTTTGCTTAGTCCTGTTACCAGAAAACTGCACCTCTTGAGAGAGGAACAGGCCAACAAGGAAACATTTCAAAACCTGTAAATTATGGGTTGAGCTCCATTTTAATCCATGGGGTTTTTTTTCCCCTTGCATAATCTAAACAGCTACTACTGCAGAACTTAAAGAACACAAGGGCATGCAGCACAGCAGAGCCCATTTTCCAGCACAGCTAAGTCCTTACAAGGAAGAACACATTGGATCTTCCAGAGCTGTTCAAATGCCACTGAAAGACTCAGTCAGAGGAACTGATCTGATGTTCAGTTTATGTACCTTGGTCTTACTGTAAGGCTCAACCTATTTCAGGGAAGCTCACGTGGGAAATCATGAATAATGTGCATCACCAGGGCTCCTAATCTGCATACAAGTGAGCACATAAAGGCTGATAGACATACTCAGTAGAACTGAAGTTTTTGTCTGTTCTTCCAAGACCCTCCACAACTGGCAGGTCCAGAGGCAATGGCATAAATGGGAATATAAGAATTTCTGTATGAATGTCAGGAAACTGGTTTTTTTTTTTTTTTTTTACTGTGAGAGTGACTGAGCAGAAACACAGGCTGTTTGGGAGGTTGTAGAGTTTCCACCCTCAGAGATACTCAAAAGCCATCTGGACATGGGCAACTGGCTCTAGGTGGCCTCACATGAGCAGAGGTGTGGACTAGGTGAACTCCCAGAGTCTCTGCCAGCCTCAGCCAAGTGTGAATCTGTGAATTACTTCATCATCCTAATGACACAGTGAACCATCATCCTGAAAACACTGCAGGTAGGCCAAGACAAGGTTGGGAGTATTCAGCTTTCACTCTCTTCAACACATTCAGAAACCAAAGAAATCCAGGTATTTTTGACCATTCTATACATAAAAATGGTCTAACATCCCAAAGACAAAAACTTTCCTGCCATCTAGTCTTCACCTAGAAAGCATCAACTTTTCTACTCTCAGGATGCCCTCACTGCACCTTTAATATATGCAAACCCATAACCAGTAGTTTTCAGCAACCCTGTCTGTTCTCCCCTGTTCCACAGCACAAACCTCCCCCATTTTGCAGAAGCCCACAACCATTTCAAGCCCCATCAGTGCCATCTGTTCTCCAAAGACAAATGGCTGCTCAAAATTATGATATATGCAAAGTCTTCTAAGATGTAGGAAGTGGCTAAACATTGGCTCTGCTGTGTAATGGTTGAGAACCTGGCATGCTCTCCAGACTGTATTAGTTCTTTAAAGCAAATGGAAAAAAAAGAAACCACAAATTAGTTTGGTGATTTAGATATGCAAGTCAAAAATTAGATCATAATATGCCTTCTCTTATACATTTTTTTAAATTACCTTGGGATTTACCATAACTACCCACTGACACATGAAAACTCAAAATGCTTTTCATGATGCATAAATTTTAATAAAGAGTATTAATTTTCCCATGCTAATTTATTGCAATCATAATGTATACATATCATGTATGTTCTTCCTGCACTTAGGAAACTAAAGAGCAATTTCTACAGGACCTAAAGAAACTTTGTAATAAAAAGTACCATTTACCATAGTCATACCTCTAGTTACTGAAAACCCACTATAATGCTCCAACAGATTTAACCACTACATTTGTTCTACTGCAGCTAAGTTGCAGATCATAGTAACAATTCATTAAAAGAAAATCTCTCATATTATTGTTTACATAATTATTTTGGTTTTTATCTCTGCTGGCACAGCAGGATCTTCCTGATCTCATTTATCTCGGGTTATGCTGTGCTAATCAACCCAAATTCAGACTCTTCTAAAGGCAAACCTCAAATCTCATCCCATCTTACAAATTCTGCTTTTTCTCTTCCAAAAACTTTTGCCACCTTCCATAAAGTGTCACACAGCTTAGAAAAGATGAGCCTCTTGTCATTATCTTGCAATGATCAATGCTACTGGTGCCCAAAATAGGACACTTCCTAAAAGAGACTGACACACCTCTTTGCTTTAGGTCACTTTAAACAGCAAGTGACCTAGGAGCGTTACCTAGTTCCAAAATAAATGCAAAACCTCTGCCTTCCTCAAGAGTAAGACTCACAAAATGGAGTCACTGACACACACACTTCACTGCATTTAGCCCACAAGAATAATCTTTTAGAATTGTGTTTGTCTGAATGATTTGGCTTGGGTCTTTTTTTATAGGGGTTGTGTGTTTTTTCCTCCTCCCCATTAACAGTGGATTACTCTGAGTTGGGGCTTTGATCACTGTGCATCCAATCATTCTAACCTGCCTTCATCCACTATGAAGATGCCATCACTGAACTTAATCCCCACTTCATTGATCTCAAAGCCATTATGCCATTTTTAATTAAAACTTCTGCTTTTTTAAGTCACTGTTCACAGGGCTAAAACACATGACGGTGCTAATCCAAGGCTGATAATTCTCACTGATTTAGGAGAAGATGTCATCCTTGCAGATTTTAAATCAGGCTTATTGTAGCAAATTCTGTGCATACAGATCCCTTCAGTCCAAAAATTCAGCACACCTCATACTCCCATGTGTCTGACATTCCTCTTAAGCAAAGCAGCAACTGATCCATCATTGGTAAAGTTGTCCAAGATCACAAGGTATAAAATGGAATGCTAAGAAAAGTTTCCAAATTCTGGGCTTCTTAATGCTTGGGGGGGGAAAAATCAATTCTATTTAGGAGCATCCTGTTCCAGACGCAAATGATTCTGACGTGGGTTTCTGCGTGATACTTCAGGTTCAACAAAAAAATTATCCACTGTATAAAATTTATTATCTACTTATTTTGGTAAAAACTTCAGAGAATTTCCTACTAGAGATGCAGTTTATCCCACTGCATTCTTTCCTCATAAGGGTATCTCCCATTTGTCTTGGCCAGTTGAAAGAACTAACTCCTGAAGTCAGCTGGTTACAATCCCTTACACCCAACTGCCTCCACATACTGTACAGTCACCACATGATTCCCAAGCCAAATCCACAGCTGCACACAGGAAACTCTGAAGGGGGGAGGGGGAATCAAAAGGGCCAGCCCCACACCAAGTGCAGTATTGCCTGTGCAATGCCACCCTGTGCATGTGGTTAGGCACAATAGCTAAAGAGAGTCCCGAGATTAAATCCTCCCAGAACACAGCCACGCTGCACGCTCACAATACTGGCTGGAATCAGCCCTTCTGGAGAGGAAGACGGGAGCCTACTGCCATAAAAAGAGCTGGGATTCTTAAACATCTGAAGCCAGGCTTAGGGGAAAATGACTGACAGGCAACAGCTGAGAGTATTCTGCATTGATCCTGTACCATCCTCACATTCCAGGGAGGGTGATGGTGAAGGAAGATTTCTGAAGGCATAAATAAACTCGAAATCTTTAAAAAAATTATTTAAAATATTTTAAAATCATTATTATCGCCGCGGTTCACCCCATCCCACCCAAGAGCCCCTGCATCTTCC
>VZTT01064271.1:3218-14396 GCA_013400855.1 Buphagus erythrorhynchus | reverse complement strand
TATTTTTTACTATTAAAAAAAAAATCCCTGACAAGATTCCATCTATAATTTGGGGAGATTTTCAAGAATTTGCTAAAATATAATTTTTATTATTGAATACAGATTTTAATGAAGGTAGGAACCTAGGAGGTAAGAAACTATAGTACATAATTCCAGATATACCTGAAATTTAACATTTCTGGAAACTTAGGAATTTTTTTGTAGATCCTTGCTAGCAAAAGGAAAATACACCAAGAACAAAATCCAGCTTACATAATCAGAACATGACAATTATTAGTGTTTTTTATTCCAGGAAGAAATTAGATCATATTTCCTTTTACTTTCTGAGAGACTGAGTTTGATAGGCCAGGTAGTTGTCAGGAAAATTATTATAACATACAAAAATAAATGGGCTTCCTTTTTGAGGCAGTTCCTAGCATGCTAAAAAATTTTATTATTTTCATCATTCATTTCTGAGTTAATTATTGAATAGATTCATTTATATGCCCCTTTGTTTTCTTCCCTGTGTAACAATATGAAATTTTAGCTAGGCATTAAAATTTTCTAACAAAAGTTTTTTCTGAGATTAATATTATATCTTCCATCTTGGAGGGGGAGAGGGGGGAAATCAGCACATGATATGAAATTGTTTTCCAATAGTCCTATTGATTTTGCTATGTATTTCCTCATCTTCAGATAACTTTGGGGAATTTTGTTGCTGGTTTGTGAGTTTTTCAAAATAATGCAGAAAAATGCCAAAACATTATCAGAGAGATTTAAAATGGGTAAGATGGAACTCCATCTTTATTTGGCCAGCATTACAAATTTAAAGTTTATTTTTCTTCTAAAGAGAATATTTAAGGATAATTTAGATGACAAAGCCCTACTAAATTTGTATAATCTCACTGTGAAAGACAAGAACACATAAAGCACCTGAAGGAGCAATCTCACCTGAGGCATTCAAGACTTAAAGGACAGAACTCCTGGAAATGCCAGAGGGCAATTCTCAACCCATAATGCACATCCACAATTTACCAGGAAGTTATGAATATATTTATAGTGATTAACTTGTGTTCTTTCAGACTTCCACATGAAGAAAAGTTTATCCTAACGCTATCCCCTGTCAATTGAACTTGAAAAGGACATACAAGCCCTTACTTTCTCAAACATAGAAATTTATAAAAATGCTAGAAATTTTTGTATATTATAAAAACGCTTTATATTATTTTATAACTTGAAAAATAAAATATAATTGGGATTACTGAGGGTCTTAGTTTTTGATTTCTTTACTCACTTCCTTCTTTGCCAACAGTAAATGTCCAGAGAGAAAAAGACAAATGCCTGTTTTTGGACCACTCTACCATACAAATTTTGGTTTACAGTGCACCCCCACACACTCTCCTCCCCCTCAATCTGATTTCTCTATGTGCCTAAGGACAAAGCTGATATCCCAATCTTAATTCAGGATGAAATTTCCCTCCTTTAAAACAGACCGACTGATTTAAGGATTTTGATTCTCTCAGGCAGGATGGAATTTTAATCTAGGTCTAGAAGCTCCTTTGTAGCTTCTGCTACATTTAGGTGGATGCATGAAGGATATGAATGTGTATTTAAAATTTTATGCTTGAATTCATAATTTCTTGAGCTGATTAGAAATTGAGACAAACATCTCTCTGATTCTTATAGTGATATTGAAAAATTGAGTTTCAAGTATGTAAAATGTAATTGTGAAATACTCATATATTTCTCAGCATTCCACATTTAGCAGTAATCTTTCATAGTGGCTTTCTGAGAGTAAGTGACAAATAATGTCTTTGACCTGAAGTAAAAACAGATGAATTCTTTGGCACTATGAACAGAAAACCTGTATGCCTGTGAATGCATGATCCTTGAATAATTTCATGAAGGTCCTTGAAAGAAAATGGATTTCTTTTCTCTGATCTTAAACTTCTGTAAGATCTTTAAGTCAAAAACACACTGCAAACAACTCACACAGCAAGGTAAATTTTGCTTTTGCTTTTGCATAAAGAGCGTCTTTGTTCTGTGTTTTGTTTTGGTGAGATTGCAGAGCTGTAACTTATTTTCAGCCACTTGGTATTTACAGATGTGAGAAACGATGCTCACTTTTAAAATTTCAAAGGTTTATTAAACCTGGACAAAATACAACAAAGGACTGAATAAGGAAATAGAAAAAAGGAGCTGGGAGCTTGTGACCTTCTGCCATGTGCTCACTCACAAAATGTCTGCACTGCCTTTTATACCCTGGTGATGTATGAGGTTATCCTGGCCCCTCCTAAAGTCTGTCAGTCAACTCTTTTTTGCCATCCATTGGTGGAGAGTATTTTCTTCCAACTGGATTGGAGGTCAGGTGTTTCCATGCCACACCTCCTAGGAGCAAGCCTGCCCTCCTCCCAAATGCCTGGACTACCAAGGCCATCCAGTGGCAACAATATAAGGGGGAGGGGAAAGAGGACTATGGGGAGAACAAATCACAATAATATAACTATACATCTATAAAACTCTCTTAATATTATATGTTAATATTATATAATATTATATCTCATTATATGTTATATATTATATATCCCTTAATTGCGAGAGCCAGCCATGGCATTACCCATCTATAACACAGACATCATGAATGGCTTTTCAAAAGGGGCCAGTAGAACTGATTAGAATGATCTGATCTGTGTTTGATGCTTGAGCTTACCACTTTCCTATGAAAGTTTCATCTATGAAAAGATGTTTTGGTACCACAGGCACTGGTTATGAGCTGCGAGCAGTCAGGTGGCAGGGAAAAAACAGCAAACAGCTTCTTCCTCCCCTGAAGCCAGAAACCAGACTGACCAAAAGCCCAGCCAAACCTCTGGGGCAGCCCCCTCACCCTTTTTTCTCGAATTATCACCTGCAACCTGCCCCCAGCCACGGCCATTTCAATGGAATGTTGTGACACCCAGCTACATCCCTGTTTTCTTAAGTACTGGTAGTATTGCTTGCTAGCAACAAATGTCACAAAATTCCATGAGAGAACGAAACAAAAGGAAAAAAAAATCTTAACCCCCCAACAATGTTGTATATCGCTTGATTGCATGAATCAAACACTTTAGTTTGATTTAAAGAGCAAATCAGTGATTTGAATTAAATTCCTTCCCACTATGAAAACCTTGTCCTTTTTACCATACTATATTATGTTAATAATGAAATTATACATTAGACATGTATAATTATACATGTTAGACATGTTAGACAGGATGCAAGCGCTACAACTGATCAGATTTTTGTTGTAAGCAATAGCTGTAGTATGCAACCGTTTCAGACTTCAATAAAATGTGATGGGAATACAACAGGGTCATCAGACACCACATGTCAAATGCTTTTAGTCATTTGGAAACTAGAATAATGAACGTATTAAAAACTGATTAATTAACTGATTCCAATTGAAAGTGTGATGATCAAATAAAAAAATTAAAAAACAATNATGAACGTATTAAAAACTGATTAATTAACTGATTCCAATTGAAAGTGTGATGATCAAATAAAAACAAACTAACAAAAAAAAATAAACACAAAACAAAACAAAAAACCAGTTTGGAATGAAATTATAGGTAACTGTGAAGGGTACACTTGATCCCAGGCTGTAGTTTGGTTCAGTCTGACTAGGAGCAACAATTCTCATGTCCTGTGATGACCTTGTGAGCAGAAAAGCTCCTGACTCTTGTACATGGCACTGAAAGTGCCTCAGAAAAATATTTAGAAAAGTTAGTTCAAAGTAAAACAAAGTACAAAACAAGACACCAGAGCTAAAACAAATCTATCTTGTCTATGCTATTGACTGACAGCCAACTACTTCACCCAATAAATGTTCTGATCAGGATGGTCCCAGTTTAAAATCTCCCCGAACTGAAGCTGGACTGCTTGCCAAGCAAGTCTCCCCTGGAGCAGAGACTCCTGTCAAGGTCTGAGAGCACTTATCTGAGACAATGAAATCCTTCCTTGCCCGGGGTGAAGAGATTCTTTATTCATGACAAATCTTCAGTATGTAATTGATAGCATGCTAATTAACACTAATGAAACATTACTAATTCATGTAGCTGCTCAATATTAATAATTATAAACTTTATATAGATCGTTTCTTTAGACATAAACTACTCTCTGAGACTAAGACAGAACCGAGCTGCACCTAGGATCCACAAGAAGTTTAGAAAACAAGGAAGTCCATTCTGTACCTCATTACTCAATGGGAAGGTTTTCCTTATCTTTTGCATCTCCAATCTCTGCATCAATCACCCTAAACTCAGTTTCTCCTTGTATGTTTCTGCCATACACTAATTAATAAGGTGAGCCCTGACATCAAACTTATTGAACCATCGTAAATCACTGTTAAACTTAGTTAAATTCCATAAAAATTACTGAACTCTGCCAAATTATTATTTTACCTCAAAAAAACATATTGCTTAAGTCTTTTTGGGTGAGACTATAGTACTACACTCATCAGCAACATTAAATGAATGATCATAAAATGAGAGTCAATTAGCAAAGACAGAAAAGGAGGAAGAAAAGTGAAAAAGGATGGAGAGAGAGAGGGGGGGGACACAGAGATAAAAAGTAGGCATTAGCACCAGAGGGCTGGGGAGTGCCAAATGTCACTGTCCACGCAGTGAGGGGAATGTGCAGCTGCCTGCTGGGAGCCAGCGCAGCTCTGGGGAGGTGCAGCCCCACGGGCACAGCCCCACGGCCCCGGTGCCGGGCAGGAGGCGAGCGAGAGCTCGGCTGGAGCTTCAGCACCTTGGACAGGGAATTGCGGCCATGGGCGGCATCGGCACGGCGGGGACAGAGGCGAGCGGATCAGGAACACGGGGACAAAGCGGGCAGGGCATCGGGAGGAACACGGGGACAAAGCGGGCAGGAACACGGGGACAAAGCGGGCAGGTGAAGGGCTGGCAGTGTCCAGCACTTCCAAGCACCCAGAGAGAGAGAGAGAGGAGTGAGCGGAGGCAAGCAAAGGACAGCGAGGGCAGAAGAGACAAAAGACAGGCTATAACCAGGCCAAAAATGACAAAAAAAAAAAAGCTAGGGCCAGGGAAAGAAGCAGACCTCAGCAGGCTGGATCCAAATCAAAAACACTAGACACAAAAGGCCCCCAGACCCAAAAAGCCCCGACTCAAAAAAAAACCCAAAAAGACAAGACTCAAAAAGTCAAAAAGTCCAAGAGCTTGTGAGACAGAAATCAAGATTAAATTGGCTCCCTACACCCATGCAGTACCAGCACAGGAATATTTTGAAAACAACAACAGGTATGAACATACAGAGGTAACAGACAGAAAATGCAACTGAAGTTTTCTCAATAGTCAAGTATCACTAGGAAAAAAAAAATCTGGTTTTCAGTATACAGCATCCCTCAAAAATAATGAAATTTAACTTTTTCTTTTCTTATAGTATTGCCTTCCTATCTCCTGGTAGGCACTAAGAACTCAGAGGAAACCAGCATATGTGCATCAGCTGATCATCTCTTCCATAAACCTTTACCTAAAATGATCATATTTATTTAAGTCTATCTATATGCATAAGGTTCCCCACAAGAATTGCTTGAATGTGAAAATCAAAAACCCATCTGCTGAAGTACTCAGTACTGAACTTCTGAGTTTCTGTTATTAACAATCTCAGCAACAGAGAGGAAACATTTGAATATGAAATTGTTTTATAAATGAGGTTTTCCCTGGCTTACAGAGGACTACTTAATTGTCTACTGTATGTTAAAGAATCATAGAATGGTTTGGGTTGAAAGGGATTTTAAAGGTCTAATTCCCACCCCCCACTACACCAGGTTGCTCAGAGCCCCATCCAGCCTTGCTTTGAACACTTCCAGGTAGGGAGCGTCCATAACTTCCCTGGGAAAACTGTTCCAGTGCCTCACCATTTATTTTAAGTAATGGCTTTGTTCAAGTACCCTTTGTATATTTTTGTAACTTTGACCCAGAAATATAGCACAGTTACATGATTGTTAAATTTCTTACAAATACTTTCCCATTGTGGAATTCACTGACATACCTGGTTCTAGGATGTGATCCACATTTTCAAACTATTTGATTACTCAAGTAACTGCCCTCTTGAGAACAGTGTGGGTTTTGGCTTTTGTCAGACTGGATAGCAATAGAATTTTTCATCAGATTAAGCCTAAAACACTGCACTGCAAAGGAAAAAGATTTATGGCTAACTGTCTCTGGAACCATGAAGACTTAGGGGACTAAGCAAGGTCTTAGTCATCCTGGTAAATTTGAAATCATTATTAACGGAGAGACATGGTCCTTAATAACCCTCTTGGTGCTGCTTATGATGTAGCTACCTATATATTTTCTTCAAAAATATTACCTGTATTTGGCATTGAACATGAAGCGGGAAAATGTTTTTGACACCATATTTGATAGGTTAAATCATAAGCTAAAGACTTGCTAGTTTAAGTTGTACACTATAAACATATCTTATATTACAGAGTATAGAAATATTAAAATATCATACAAAATTAGAAATCTATGTGTGAGTATTATTGCTAATATTTATTCATAAAGATACAACAAGCTTTGTGTACAGTAGGGGGTTGCTAAGTGAATCCCAAAATGGGACTGTGAACTGAAACACTTAACTGACACATCTAACATTTTGGCACTGCATCCCTTGTACAGATTATTTCAGAAATGCATTTATCAGTTAATTTATGTTAATGGAAAAGGTGCTGCTATTAAACTGAGTAAAACCATTTTAATGGATAAATTGGAGTATCTTCCAAGAAAGCTGTACTTCCAGCACTTTGTAAACATAACTGGTAAAATTTCTTCATGTATAGAAGCTCAAAGAAAATAGAGGTATAATAAGTCGCCCCAGGATGGGACCCACAGATGTAGGTGTCATTACATTGAATCATGAGGGATTAATTTGCAATAAATTTTGAGCTCAAATAATTCCAAGAGATCAGTCTAGCTGCAAAGAAGAGCTGAAGTTTCACAGATGAACCAGAGCTAAGTGCAGACCAAGGGACTCCTCACCCTCTCCAGGCAGACCCAAGTTAAAGATATAACCAAAGAGACATCCATCATTCACAATACAACCTGCTCTGTTTTGGTAACTGTACCTAGCATGTCATATAAATCAGGTTTTTTTAATATGGAGAGTGATCTGATAGGAATTAAAATAAGATTACCTGGTTTACCAGCATAGCCTGGCAGGCAACAGATTTAGAGAAAAATCAAGAGCAAATAAATATAAAACAATGTTGTTTCTCTCTTTACTCAGGTATTAGAAACCAGACAACTGCAATGAAGCCATGGAGAAGTGTGGATTACTTATCTTTTACCTTATTTAGATTATCAAGGGACTAGTTTTACATAGCTTCCAGACAACAGTTTTACTGCTTCTTTTCTGTTTTGCTTTGAGATTACTGAATTTTTTCCTCCTCCTTTTGAGCATTGGTAATGCCCATGAGTCCCCTAAAACCTGCCATCTCAAAAACCTAGTTTCTATTTGTTTTTACTATTGAAAACTACATTGAATTAATGGAGGCAATCTGAGGAAAAGTGCTTTTTGTTTGTAACAATCAGCTGCCTATATGAACCATTCTCATCCTGTCAGAGAGCATTGAAATTGTAAGTATGTGAAGTATTAGTACAGTTGGTGGATAGAATTTATTTAAAGGCTCATATCTGAATAATTATAATTGTTACTAACTTACATGTACCTAAATGACAGTCAGATATAGAAAACCAAATCAGATAATTCCACTTATTAAACATGATTTGTAGAATTTTGTATGGTTAAAAATCAGGCCCAAAATTTGTTTATCATCTTTTTTCAAAATATAGTTATGGAAACATGAATTTCTACAAGTATTAAATTATTGTTCGTGCTTAGAAGTGCATATGTAATAATGAAGAAACTCAGACACAGGTTGTTGATGACACAGGTACATGTCAAGCCAAGGAGTTCAAAACTCTTCTTAATTTTTGTGTTGAAGGATAGCAGAGGCCATGGAAAGTCATGTATAGAAAATAAATTAGGAGTTAGGCATACAAGTCAGCTCTTCTGACTCCAAACTTGTGTGTTTAACAACTATGCTCTCCCTCTCCCTAGTTCCCTGAATTTGTTAAAATTCTTTGCACCAAACGACCTGAAAGGAATTCTGTCTGCATTGAAATGCAGCTGAACTCAGGCAGAATAAGAAAACGTCCACTACGATCTGTTTCAGAGACTCAGGCCTCTGGCACATGAATTAAAAATAACCCTTATGAGCACTTTTATTGCTGCAATTCCTTCTCCAGGCACTATGAGGGGATACAAATTCTGCTCAATTAACTTGTGGGGTTCTTTTTTCACTCCATGTCTTGACTTCAATGTACAAAAATGACCACTTGAACTTTGCCTTATAGGACAATCATCATATTAATTGGTTTTTGTGAGGAGCAGTTGGGCATCTATATTTAGAAAATGAGAACTGCATGTCTGCATTTGGAAGAGAGTATGAGGAAATACTGGGGAAAGTGAAACTGTGGCATTCACAGACTTCCAGATATAAATGGAGCCTCTGGCACACCGAGGAGCAGCTGCAGTTTTACTGAACTGTACCACTGTACTGTGGTAAAAGCTAGCTATTAATTTAGGTTCTGTTGGATAGTGGGATACAGTCTGGGAAATGTTTCCTTTTTTCTGGTTACTAAAGTGGGTCAGGACCTTCTAGCACTTCTACTTCCCTATCATATACTATTCTCTATTTTTTTCCATTACTTGCACCTTTTCTTTGTTTTACTCATTAGAAACATTTGATCTCCTCCTGTCTTGCAGAGCTATGCAGCCTCTAAAATGTTCTTATTTTCTGGACTCATATATTTCACCCAGATCCTCTCACTTTCTAGTCCATATTTACCTCTTGCTTCATATCTATCACAGATTTATCTTTAAATGAAGTAATATTTTACCAGGAAGTATATATCAAAAATATAGGATAGAAAAAAGGACTGCATTTTAAAAACATTGATTCTGATCTCCTGTAATTCATTTTTATTGCATTAAATATAACATACTGGTGTTTTGTCAGTTAGCCTTCATTCCATATAATTCTTGCTAATTGTAAAAGATAAATTGCTATCTTTCATCTCTGTTACATGTTTAAGTATTTTTGTAGCCTCCCCTTATTTTTTTCTTATTTATTTTTACACAGAGCAAATCCCAAGAATATTTTCTCGAATACATCCCCCCATTTATGTCTCATGAGCTGTGAAATATGGTTTAGATAAAAGGAAGAAAATAAATAGTTTTCATTTAAAATCCACAGAAAATGGTTTGTTCTGCTCTGGTAACTGGAAAATCTAAAAAATACTCCAATATAAATTCTGTGTTCTTTTTAATAACAATAATCGTAGCAGAGGATGGCTGAGCTTGTATAACCTTCCTGTTATGCATCAAGTCAAATCCCATTAAAGCTTTAATGTAACAGGGACTTAACACTTAAAAGCTGTCTTACCTGTGGGATAAAATTGTCTGATATTCCCTCAACATGAAAGAAAGAATCAAAATTATCATAATTGTATGTGAACTGTTGCCTGCTCTGTTTATCTTTCCGATTGGAAAGTAGGTTCTGGTCATTCTGTAGAAAGATGCTATTATACACCAAGTACTAATTTCATCACTTCTGAAGTTTTTCCTGTCATCCACAACCTTCATTTTCTCCATTTGTAAATTCTTCATCTTCTTGTTCATGAACACTCCTCAGTGGTCATGAATTTATATTTACAATACTCTTCTAAGGACAGAGGTAGTAAGAGTTGCTTTACAGATCAGGAAACAAAACAGAGGAGAATGAAATAACTTGTTAGGAATAGAGATAAATCCATCAACTGTGTTTAAGTGTAGTGTCAAATTTTCATTTGAGACTATATGGGTAACATTGAAAACAGAGATAGAAATGAGACTTTATCCTTCATAGATGGTTTAAAAACAACTAATGTAAAAAAACATTTCATCTTGTAATATACATACTTTCTGAAGTGGTTAGATTCCAAACTGATTCTCCTAGTCTTGGAGTCTTGAAGATGTTATTAAGATCCTAGTTTACAATTTACTGAAGGTTACTCTAATTAAGAGTCAGACACATTATAAAACAGAATGATTAGCAATATAAGTAGAATTGAGCTTGGATCAGTTCAACAAATTCCAGTTAGCTTTGCCAAGAAAATCCGTGGAGAAAGCCCTCTTGGGAAAACTGGCAGTTTCAGTAGTAGTTCTGGCAGCAGAGGGGGTGGGTGTCTTTCATTTTTATGACATTAATATGGAATTTTTGAGCAATATATTGTTAAAGAACACTGAAGAACCAAAATTCCTCATCTAAGAAGAAATTAAATTAAAATTTGTAACAGAAATTGTGTAAATCCATAGCAGAGTAAGGAAAAGAATCAGAAATTCATGTATAGGAAAATCATTCACTTAGTCGTGCAAGACACACTCTCTTCTTCAGAAAGGGAAGGCGCAACAATAATCTTGATTCTGTTCTGAAAAACTAAAGTAGATGATGTGTGAGAAAATGTCTCTCCACAGTCAAAGAAGAGCAAATTGTACCTGTGTTTTCTAACTTTCTTTGAAGTCCTCCCCTATTTCAAAAGAAAGCAAACTGAACAGGACCAGGCAGAGAGAAAGCCATGTTTAACAAGAAGCAGCATTTACCTGAAGTCAAGAAATCAGGAGAGAGTTAAATCAGAGCTTCCTGATTATTTAAAATTCTTATATACAGAACAGCATTTTAAAATAAATTTCCTGTCTATTGTTGTGGAAAAAAATATAATCAGAAAAACTGCCCTAAAGTGCATTGTCAGCTAAGAGTAACTGTCAGAAAGCACCAGAAGTTACAATAAGATAATGTAAGAATTTCAGCACTTCTATTTGAAGAGTTTTAACTATCTGCAGATATAAGCCAGAGTTTTAAGTGACAAAAAGTTGCAATAGGTAGGAATTAATCATTAAGTAGTGTGCATGTGTGTATCCCAATCTCAGTAACATAACAGGTTGAAGCCAGATATGACAAAAAAAAAATATTACTTAAGTATTGCTCAGAAGAACAACACCAACACCTTCCACGTCCTTCTAGAGAGTACAGCACAGCAAAAAATACCAGTGATTTTACTTATTTTCAGAAAAAAAATCACAAAAGCTGCTTCAAGG